>PNEQ01008034.1:0-40301 GCA_003012365.1 Medauroidea extradentata
TATTTCATCATGTTTCGGATATGCTTTTAGTCACGTAGGCCACCCTCGAAGGGTTAAGACGCAGTTGGGACAGGTATCTATGACGTAGGTTAGGCGGGTTTCCCACTATGAGCCACCCGGGCTTTGAGTCATCGGCCAGCCCTCAAGGTGTTACGAAACAGCCGCCGACTACTGGCCTCCAGGAACATGGCACGCAACAGTACTATAGAGATGCACTGCATACAACATTCTTTAGAAACACATCCAATTTAAAGGAAAATAAAAGAAGAAGCGTATATTGTGTACAATTCAAATGTAATTTTAGAAGAAAAGCATTCAAACCAATTGAAAATGTAAACAAAGAAAGAAACATTGCTGACGATTGTATTACAAATGATGTACTCATTTGTCTCTGCAATAAAAATTGAATTGAAATTGAATTGAATTGAATATGCCACAAAACTGTTATAAGCGCGCCCTCGCAGTAAGCCAATACTATGTAACAGCCACTATAAAGTGCGCGGCCAGTCAGAAGAGAGCTCAACTGCCATTGGATGTGCTAGTAGAAAAGCTTTAACTAATATATACTTACCATTTTTGCTATACTATTTGTTGTAGTTTTACATAATTCTTTATGGGTTTTTTATGTTCAAGTGTTGTTTATTCGTGTGATAACAACAGCTAAATCGGCTTGTTTTCCTTTTATTGCATCTTGCGTAACTCTACAATAATCCACTCTATCTTTAACTAGCACTGCAAGAATCTCTCAAAGAAATGATATAAAATATTTACGCTGGAAATAAATGCTGTGTAGGCAACATGTAGTAAAGATTATCTTTAAATCTACACTGAAACTATGTCCAGAGAATGAATAATCACACTGGCTCTTCCAAATACTCTATGCATTTCCAGTACTTTTCGGTACCTAATGCTATAGGATTTCTTTCCGCATAGAAAAGTATTATATCCGGATTCATAGCTTAGAGTTATTGATGTGTATGTGTAATCATAAAACTTTTCAAAGTTATCAAACTATTTTATGACAGTCATACCATCGCTCCAGTTTCAGTAGTTAAGTGCAATTTTTAACCTACAAGTGGGAAAGCTTGGAAAGTTTGAAATATGTTTTAAATTATATATATTTATATGCCCACGCATAAAAAAACTTATATCAACTAAGAACTTAACATATTTATGGAAGTTTATAACACTTTCCAGTTACATGTAGAACCTGTGCGATATCATATTTTAAATAAGTGCGAAAAAAAGGAACTAAACCATTAGAAAAAATATATGCACATTAACAAACACATTTTATGTTTTATATATACGTAATAATAATCCATGTGTAATATGGGATAGTTTATTTAGTATGCGGTATGCGTTTAATTAAAATATGATATCGCTTAGGTGTTACCGGAGACTGGCAGGAGTTATGAAACATAATATTTTGTTTACCTGCTTAGTTGGTAGGCTGCAGATGAAAACATTAGAAAGGAAAAGAGCCGGTTAACAGGTAGGGAAATATGTTATTTATTTTTCCAAACTTAAGCACAGTGAAAATTGGCCACAATATCGTTAAACAACGTTTTTTCTTCAAACTTGTTTGACTTTTCCCATTTAAATATTCCACATCTGAAGAATTAATTAACTTTATCTATAGACCTAGTGATATGGACATATAAATCAAGTATAGAACATAATTTATTTATAATGTCAAAGTTTTACAATGCATATGAACTCATTTATTTGTTATATATAAATAAATAAACAAATAAATAAATGTATTTATGTATAACGTTAAAGATAACCACTCAAATTTTCTACCCAGTATTATTAAACTTACGATGAAATATTCACGCTTATATCGACTTTAGTGTGAATAATTATATCAGTTACCAGCTAGCGTCACGTCCCAGTAACTTACTCCTGTACTGACAGCAGTAAAGATGCTAGTAACAGTGATTAAAAATCTCAAAATTTGTGAAAGACACTATGCTAATATGATTAAGTTATGTCCACGTAATTTTATATACAGATTGAGTGAATACAAATAACTAACTTGACTTATAAATGTTACAATGTTTTAATACTTTCACGATGTTGTGTAAATAAATTAAACATTTAATTTTCTTCATTAGACATTGCCAACATTCACTATAAATAACTGAATTTAAATAAAAATGTTACGAAGGATTGATCCCGATTTTATGTATATGTATATAACTTATTGAACTTTCTTCATTACACACTTCTGATTCGTAAGACATTCATAAAGACGACAATCTATAATTCACACAAGAAAGCCAATTCCCTGGAGCACATCACGTCATATAATTCATGGATGCGATGTATACAGCCACAGTTGGCTACTGTTCCTCCATCTGGCTCACCCTGGGCGAATTTGGAGTAGCCTACTTTCTCCAAACTGTCACCTGCACAAAATTCATACGCCATTTCTCTATTAGACACACACCAAAGTGCGACATATTTTGACCAGCTGTAACGTAAGAAAATGTAAATGCTATTTTAAGGTATTTAGTATATTTGAAAGCTTGTGTCAGAATATAGTTTTTTTGGACATATTCCACTGCGATGCAAATGTGTGTCAAAGAAAACTTAAGAGAATAGGGAGACATAGAGATGTACAGTTTCCTTACTCAACAGGATACATACACTACATAAAATTGCATAAATGTAATCGGATCAAATTTAACAATCACAGCCAAATAAAAAAAAAACAAGAAAGAAAAAACCGGACATCACCCAGGCTGACAACATGTGTTTGAGACTTGTGTCCTGAGTACGAACTCGTCCGAGACGTTGCGATATATGTACTGAGTATTACGGAAATACGTACCGAAAATAGTGAGTACGAACCCTATTGCGGACCATGCTTCGTTACGTTTCTGCGGAGCCGTGAGGTTAAAGAATCTATATGACGTCAATATTTCATGAAGCTTACGTACATAATTTTGGTGCTAGTATTTAGTTAATGGTTATTGAAAATGTGATTTATCAATATGGTTACTGTCTTTTTGCTACTACTATTTTTTATTCTTTCCTACTTGTGATAACACTGAGAAATGACAGTGCATAAATAAGCAGTTACATTTAGAAACTTGCATAGTTAATATAATATTTGCAGGTATTTACGATTGTCTTGGTGAAAGTATTTATCACATGAGTTTTTATTGATTAAAACAGTAGCCTACAAATTTCCAATCTCTATAATGTAAACATAGTATAAGGAACAAAATAGTAGTGAAGTTTACATTATGATTGTGCCAGAACGACACAAACTAACTTCACAAACACATACACGGATCATAGCAGTTACTAGAACTATTTGATATTTAACATTGCAACTATAAACTTATGTAATTTAAAGATATTATAAATATTTTTACTCAGTACTTACTAGTAACAATATAATGTTAAAGTAAGCAGAAGATTTAAATAATTTGGTATACAGCTTTTGCAAGTCGTGCATTCGTTTCGAATAAATGTATCTCGCAACAAACATGGATATTGCGAACATCACCATTGTTTGACAAGGTTATTTCATTATTCGTGGTAAATAATAATAGACATAAACAGGATTGACATGTAAATAATTTGTGAACTACGTACTACCTACCGAAAATGGTCACATATTGACCCTCGTTATAGAGGTCATGAAATCCGACGTGAGCGAAGTCGTTCTCCCATCCGTCTTTGACCTTGGGATGTTGACTGAATATTCCCTGCAGAACCTTCAGCTCCTCCGCGGAGTTAACAATGGCGAGGTGCGCTCCTTCAAGGTCACATATCTTCCAAGCTTCAGACCAAGACTTGGGAGTTGTGTGCATCTTGTAGTAACCTTGGTTAGATGCCAGCTTGTAGCCTGGGCCAGGTCTCGCCCCTTCTGGAGGTGCTGTTCAAATACACATATCAGACTTCACATTTGATTACTATTACACCTGTAGGTACGTATTTATCTTCCTTTAATTATTTTTTGGTTTTAAATGACTGCTTAGTTCTCAAGTAGTTAAATTACTTTTTGACACTTTTTGATGTCTGCATTATTGTTTGAATAACGTACATACTGGATAAGTAATTGTCACTCCTAAATTTTTTAGAATTCAGTTATCTTGCTTTGGAGTTAATATTCTCACATACACACATCCGGTAACATATGTATTCGAATTTTATTGAAATATAAAATTAATTTTGTACACATATACAATATAATGCACTGTTTAATTTTTAATAACTTTATGCTCAAGAAAGTGTGGCAGGCTCTACCGTTTCATTACGGGTTTTATCGGAGTATTCAAGTTTCCTTTAAATTTGAATTTCGACGCTGCTCTATCCTCACTTCGTACAATAATCACGAGCATTATAAGCAACGCTAAGTGCTCGTCTAAAGCTCTTAACTAGCTTTTCGAATATAATAGTGTACAATCAAACATTTGTGTCTACTGGATCGTTAACTAGTTCTTCGTTAGTTATATTTTCTTATTACTAAATATATTTTCGCACAAATATGATATTGAATTATAACTTATTTGCAAAACAATATTGCATAAAATTACTTTTTATAATTCCCTGCCATTGGCACGAGGTTATTAGTAAACTTTATAAATTAAATTATTTCTGTGGTGTTCATACGCCACATTAATTCATGTATACATTTCCGAGTCAGACGTTTTGATACATGTAATGTTACGGGTTCTCTGTTTTTGTGAGAGCACCCGTTACAGGAACGTTTCCTAAGATTTTATAAAAAAAATATAATTACTAACATTTTTATATAGAAAGCAAAAGAGTAATTTTACTATGGGTATTATACCATTGTGTGACTTAGCTGGTATACAGAACGTCAGATATATATTGGAACATTTTCCTGGTTTAATATCCGGGGAGCAGTACATTCACAAACCTAAAATTTAATTGTTAGCTAATGTGACATTACCGTTGCTTATGTAAGCGTATTTTCTTTTGTAACAAATTTATCTATGAAGGAACTTGTGAAAGTAAATTCCGTAAACAGCACGGGAATAGGGAGAGTGAGATTTAAAAAAACTCCGACATATTTGTTTTGGTTAAAGATAGATTGCAAATGCGTGTACGTTTCTATCAGTTCCGCTTACATTTGTACGACCTTGAATATTTTGAACAAAAATACAAGCTACCGAATGTAGACTCAGTCATACACACAGCGTACCACCGAGAAAGCAACAGCAACCAATGAACAGTTATTTTTTAGACGTTTAACTTCAGTTCAATGAACCTACTAATTATAGCATGATGTAGTAATACAATTATGATACCAGTCTAACAATGGACGGTTACCAGAGATAGACATGGTGACGTCTACTGTCTCCCACTGGCCACACTTCTCTGAGGTCTGTGTCACATCCAAATCCCAGGCTTGTCTCTCATCATTCTTGTGATCCTCGATGTCGTCCCAGTGTCTCAGGTGGACCTGCAGAACACAACCGCTCGTAAGCAACATTTTAAAAACGTATTGTTAGTGAGCTTCGTGTATGACCTTCCATTGCCAACAGGGGTTACTTCGGGGACAGGTACGACAGACGCCATTTACTTTAGGACAGCCTAGAGAGAAATGCAAATAATTAAAACCTAAAATATTTCGGTAAGATTACATAATATCGTGCTATTGAAAAGATTTTTGCAACATCCAGTGTAAGAATTATACATCAAGGGTAATCAAAAGACAGTTACTTTAAGTAACCGGCTGGGGTATGGATATGTTTGGTCATACACGAGACCTGATTTGCTCGACCAAATTGTTTTGTCCATAAACTTAGTGGACGTTGGGAAAATTTACTTCGATAACTTTTTGAACACCAAGAGCTGTAATTTTTCCTTTTCTAGACTGACCTCGTGGCATATAACCGGTGTATTTGTTTGAAACGAGTCTACTAGCATTAAACTATTGGATAAAATGCCATTTAATATGCCATAATTAGTGTTTAATTTAATTACTAAGATGCAATTTTGTACTACTACATATGTAAGTATAACATCATTTCCACTGCCTGTTCAGGTCATTGAAATGCGGAAAGCTTTTTAAAAGTGCGTAAGTGATTTATGCTGAGAGACTATTCGACGATAGTTACAAGCGTGCAGTGAGATTACATATGTTCTTTAGGAATCTGCAAATCTTAGTTTACTGGGAATGAAATGACTAAATTAAGGGGTTTGTAGTTCTTTTAAGGTATTAAAATCATGTTACATAACCATAAAAAAATGTTTTATATTATTTCACAAATCGATAAATTTCCAGGCCAATATCCCTTGGAGATGATCTATCAGCGAGAAGACAGCGCGCCAGTTCAGTGACTTGCGCCTAGAGACTAGTATACAACGTAATGTGCGTGCTGCGTCGCCCTTAGTGTTCTGTACCTCCAATCCTCGGTAGCACAAATACTTCCAAACAGGCGGCAGTCTTAACTCTCTGTGTTTCTTCCTGTAAAACGTTTGTTCCAAATACGCCGTACATAGGACATTTATTATCTCTTGAAAGCAGTTTAAATTTCATTTAAATAAAATGGTTTTACTAATAGAGCTAGTGATACTAAGGGTAGGATATTTTTAGACAGTTTCCCTGTTAAATAAACTAAAGTATTTTGTTCATTTACTGAACTGTATCAACGAAATTATATTCTATACTTTCTACCTCCAAGTTGGCGAGGTATGGCATTTAAACTTCGTTGCAGTGGGGTTAACGAAATCCCCTTTCCCACGAAACTATTAACCTTGGCGCGGTTTTTTTAATCAATGAAAAGAAAACACATTCCGGACGGTTGCCGATTTGTACATACACAGTTTA
This sequence comes from Medauroidea extradentata, assembly GCA_003012365.1. NCBI lineage: Eukaryota > Metazoa > Arthropoda > Insecta > Phasmatodea > Phasmatidae > Medauroidea > Medauroidea extradentata. Next base: position 6,821 of record PNEQ01008034.1, read on the forward strand.
GTACTGTTACGAAGCCGTCCAACGCTGTTAATAACGAGACTTTCTTCAGACAACTATATCGCAACATGTAATAACTGGACATAAAGAAAACTAAGATAAATGTTACCCTAGAACTCGCCATGTTGTCACATCCAATAAAGGTGTGGTCATCAATTTATATCATGGTTATGTTTGTATCCAACGAGGAGCCTTCACGTTGGTTCAGTGGACTGAACATAGCGGCGATGTTACACTTACTGCATGTACAAGTGTCGCCCTTATTGTTTCCTGCCGCCCAAATCTCAGACTTTAGTAAAAGCCACAGGGAGGCGACCTCCTTGCTCCTAACTCGAGTAGCGACCCCAGCAGTTTAGGTGGCCAGTGGCTAGAGCACACGCTTCCCTCCAAGGCGATTCGAGTTTGATTCCCAGCGTGATCGGTCCCTGAATTTCCACATGTGGGTTTTCTCGGGGATCTCCTGTTTCTCCCGCCTCTTCATTCCAGCGCTGCTCCATACATCACGACACCTTTCACCAGTGCTGAAGACCTAGATATTCAGAGCTGACTAAAACCTCTTTACTCACCAGCAGTTCAGTTATATTACAATACAATGAGTTACCAGGGAATTCCAGTGTCCTGATTGGTTCTTCTTGCTGTTGATGGAGAACTTGACTCCTCCTGGGGGCTTGGCCAGACAGTTGGCACTGCTCACACGTGACGTCACGCTCAGAACTACAAGCAACAGAGTAACTCTGACGACAATGCTGTCCATTATCCGCTTCTGAAACACACAAACATTTTCTAGTGAGAGACGTACGGGATGCCCGGAAACCACGTTTCCAAGCATTACGTCTAGAAAACTAAACTAGAAACGCATAGTTTTAAATGATTTTACTTTTTGTATATACATTTATAAAGTACTTGATTAGTAGTAGCAGTTAAAACACTCTCTCCTAACACGCAGTAATAGGCTTCATGCGCTACCTATGTAGGACTCTCAAGCACATGATCTGATCTCAAGAAACGTAGTCAAGGTGTTTCCAGTAAACATGTTGTACTCATGGTTGGGGGATTGGAATTTTTAGTAATATTTCAACATAACAATTACACGAACAATATATCAAATTTCTGCGAAACCGTCTTAAGGCTTCTGCCTACCGCGGAGCGCGGCGGGAGCAAGGATAGGGTTTTACATGTTAAACTAAATTCCGTGTAGCTCAGTCAGCCTTTGAGATATCGCTTTCGGATGGAAACCACTTTCTGCATTGAGAAGAGGAGAATACTGCTACGTAAACGAAAATGTGAAAAGAATTTTATGAGTACGGGGTTTCGAGTGTTTAATCGGCATAAAACACTTATTTGCTCACAGTTTTCAGGGTATTATATAACTTGCTAAAAGATTCCGTAGCAGTGTGGGCAGTATCGTACTGAACAAAAAAGTCAGTGGTGGCATATATGTAGGTTTGAAAGTGACTGAGATATTTAGGATAAAATTTAACCTGTAACGCCCTATCCTTGCTGCCGCCGGAGCTCTGAGGTAGGCAGAGTCCTTAAACATACGTAAAACGTACTTACACAGATGTGAATGCAGGCATATATTTATTGATGCGCACAATTAAACACCTTAGAATGTTTCAGGAAACACAAAAACATTCGTCAAACCACTTATTTGTACTATGGATCTCCAAATAAAATTTTATCAAACAATCAAACGTAAACGTAGCACCAAACTTCCTTATTTGCGTGGAGAAACATGTACCGATAATTTACTAATCTAACATTCAAATAGTTGCCAACTCAATTATTCGTACGGCAATACATCTGCTTAAAAAGTAACAAAACAAATATTCGGCAGAGCTTGTCCGACTATCTCTGAATGTTGTACGTCACGCTGCAAGGTGGACGCAGGTATACTGCCTGCACACACAGGCAATATAGCATTATTTAACATTACTGAGGTAAGATGTCGCCAGTTTTGCCGTCACCGGTATTTTTTTACTCTTTTGTGCTATGTAATTTCCCGAATATGGTGACACCATTAAGATCATTGGTCCCGTTAAATTAAATTTTTTATTTAATATTTGTACCAAACACTGTTCAACTTTTTCACATCAGATAACACGTCATTTCACCAAACAAAAAACCATTAGGCCCTGTAGTTTTTGCATAATCACTCGTCAAAGTCACAAAAGGGCCATTGCGGTGTAGCCAAAAACATAACAAAGTAATTAACTTATTAATTCAAAATTACAGGAACTGAAAGTCAGTGTATGAGTGCATTTTATGACATGTTTGACAAAAGTTAGCTTTGAAATTTTCAGTAGTAGCAAAAAGTCCAAGTTATGCAAAAATTAATTCATTTTCATCAATTTTTAAAAAATACAAAAATGTATCACTTCATGTTTACAAATGTGACTTGAAGTATCTCACATCATTGAGTATCAATACGAATTATCTTGTTTTTGCAAATTAATTAATATTTTTTTTATTTTGGCAACACCGCAACTGCCATTTTGTGACTTTGAACGGTGATTATGCTAAAACTATGGGCCATACATTTTTATTTGGGGAAATGACATGTTATCTAATGTGTAAAAGTTGAACAGTGTTTGACACAAATATAACATTTTTAATTTTTACGGGTCCAACGTCCGTAAATATTTTTAAAAAATTTAGTTGTGATACCTACCGTTGAAATTATAATTTGATTTCCTTTCGTTCAAGTAAGAAAAACACTTGATCATCTGTTTTCTTTTGTACCGTTATCTACCAGTAATCGTATATTCACTTAATATATACGTTTGTTTCGCGAGCGTAATATGGCGTGATCGGTAAGTACAATCACAGTTGGTCTGAACAATTCACAATATTCGTTAACTCGGTCAGTGAGAACAGGACTTCTGCGGTGAAGGTAATTATTCGTACAGTCTGTAATATTTTAGGTATTATATACTCTTTTTGTATTCACCCTGCAACAGAAATGGCACATTGAATAGTCATAACACGTACGTACTAATATAACGAGAAGAAATGAAAAGCATAAAATGTTTAAGCATGTTTGACAATTTTGAATAGGTTAATATAATTTTTAACACTCAATCACACACATAGATATGATTATACATGTATGTGTGTCTCCAAGACAGGTAGAGGTAATTACAGGTAATTGCATATTACAGTGACGTATGTTACATTTTCTCAGAACGCTCTGCGCCGACAAAATTCGTAATTATATAACTGTGCCAAACACTGTCCAAGTATTACACATCACATTAATAGTAATTTTCTGGAAATAAAAATATTTTCTGGTTGAACAGTTTTCGTAGAAGTGCGTGTTAAAGTAGTTATGTGACCATTTTCGCTACTTACCGAAAGTAAAAAACTACTCAAACGGTACGATTGAAATAATTGTAACATAAAGGTATTATATTACTGTACAGAAGGAGACATTTGTTTCTTTTCAGAAAAACATAAAACGAATAAAAATATTTAAAGTATTGAAACATTTTGATACCTTCAAAAATATTTTTAAAACTAAAATGTTTACGTGAAATTACAAAGAGTTCATACTGTAGCTTAGTATATTTACTTTCACTGTAAATTATTTCATTCATATTGTTTTAATAGTTTTTACTTTCCGTAAGGTAACGAAAAGTGTCAAACAACTAATTTGACGTCGGCTTATACGAGAGCTACGGAATCCTAAAATATTTTATTTATGGGTAATTGCTATTAATGCAATGTGTAAGAGTTGTGAGAGCGGTTGGTACAATTACAAAATTTGCTTGCGAACTTTTCATTTCATAGCGCCCTTAACGGAGCAGTGGATGTTTACAGCTACAAGAAAGCTCATATTAAAACTTTCAGTGACGAAGTTTAGCTGAGATTTAATGGAAGTCACAACATATCCGACTATACACGATGAGCACATGACAGTGACTTTTATCTGCACGAATTAACCAGTTAGAGATTTCCTGTTATTGATGTTGTGTTACTAGAGAGTCTGTTCCTCTTGTCTTGCACGTCATTGAGTCAGGATTATACTTGCCACCTACCAGTCCGGTATTTCCACAGACTACTCAGAGGCATAGAATGTTCAGGAATAAAGAAGTGAAATAGCCGGTAGGATGGCAAACACAGTCAGACAAGCCAAACCAGAGAAAATATCTTTGCTGGCCAGCAGCAAGGCGGACACACCTACCGCCAATCAGATTAAGGCGTCCGACCTGCTGGCCGGCAGCAAGGACAATAGGAAACCTGTCGTTCATGCAGGAGCCAAATAAATACGAGCAGATAATAAGAGGCAAAGTTTGCCCGCATCAAACCAGCCGACACGACATTTAACATCTGCATTGCTATTCAGTCTGTGTCAGAGATGAGAAAATAGTCATTGCTGAGGACAGCTTGTCTTGGAACACATCCATGCTTTGTAACTGAAGACTTTAGAGTTATGTGATCAAATACTACAATACAAAATTATCAGAATTATGATTCATGAGCTATGTAACCATTGTATCCTTTAACTGAAGTACCATTGCATTGTCTGTAGATTCTATAATTCATATTTCGGCCAGTGTAAGTTATAAAACATGTAGACTAGCACTGATAATCTTCCTTTACAGTTGAAACAAAGGAATACAAAATGAGGATGGGTTGTGATGATAATTCCATAACACAAGCCTTTAGTTGCCTATAAAAAGTCACATGTTTGACATCGTAAAAAAATGTATTTGCTTTTATTATTATCAGATAATTTTCACAGTCTATTTATATAAGCAGGATAAGTATTGTTAGCTAATTTTGAAATTTTACCAGCTCGTGTTTAGGATTCTGTAACATTACTTACATTTACTAAATAGTGCACAATGTCTGACGTAAATTGTAATTCATAAACATTCAAAAGTGTCATCAATTTAGAAAATATTTGTTATGTGAATTTGATCACGTAAAGAAAATATATTTAAAAAAATTTCAAGTTAATGTTTTATGTGTACTTTTAGGGAGTTCTCTCGTATAAATTTTGCATTACCTCACGATGGTCAAAGTGATTTTTTTATGATTATGTCGAGACGTAAAAAATTTATTAATTAATAGGAACAAACATACGTTACTGAAATATATTTGAAATTGATATACGTAAAGTAATTCTAATACCCCTGATTACGAATTCCTGTATGTTACCATCACAACATTTAAGACTAAAAACTTAAACATTGCAATAAGAAAGAATAAGCCGAGCAGAAAGTTTGTTAACTTACACTAGGTCTGCCTAAGTATGCACACGGGACGTACGCTAAATGCAGAGAAAACAGGCAATATGCTATAATAATGCTATAATGACATATTGTGCTGTTTTATCCCAAGACGCAAGCTGTAAATCATTTAAAATTGTCACAATAGAAACTGAAACAATGTGTCTCTGAAAATATTATTTAGATACTTACAGCTGCATGAACGTGGATCCAGTGGCACAGTTGTGTGAAACGTGATCTATTATAACATTTATAAGCTGCAATTGTAATTAAGTCCCAGCGTCTGTTGAACAAATAGAAATGCAAAGTAATGCCGAGCTTGTAATGATGGGTTTTTACATAATATCGTTGCGAAAATCTTCTAAGCAGCGTAGAAGCACGTGTTTAGTATTGGTGATTCCATAAAATTAAAATGAGACAATACTATTTTTCTATCTGTCATACCATTTATAATGTTCCTTTGATTTAGAATCTTCAGAATCATTTAACTGAAGAAATATATTTTCTATGCAACGTAAGGATTATTACCAACATGGACCAACATTTATTTTAAATCCGAATACGTTAAAAATATTGGTGCAGAAATATAAAACATTATAGATTCTTTTCATACGAAAATAATGAAACTGCCTGTAACAAATGAAATTAATCTTACTATACAACTTCAGTAACGAACAGAATACACTACTTTCAGGAACCAAATACTTCACATAATTCTCTGATCATTTATCAGCGTCTTTAAGTTTATTATATTTTAAAACGCTTGAGTTTACACAGTTACAAGTTTCGTAAGACTCAACGATATTGAAATTTCGAGACAAAGTTTTTCGTCAAGTATATTCACATACTTCTAAGCGTTATTGTAGCGTGCAGGGTTTCGCATATGCCCTTTATTATCGATGTTCACTTAGTTGATCCAATGGTTTTTGTTAGCAACCGCTATTCACTACAAGTTGATTATTTTGGCGATAAACCGTTTAAAGTATAGTTTACTGCTTATATTTGTATGAACATCACGGCAATCTCTGACTTTCACTTTGGCAAATAAATTGACAAAAAAACTTTTAAAATTTGTTTTAAGTTTTATTTATTAAATTCTATTATAATATAAGTAGTTAACAAAGTCTGTGATTCCTTTTTATTAACTTTAAACTATATTTTCCAATAGCATGGCTCTATTTTATGATTTGTTTGTTTATCCATTGCCATAACTGTAACGCAGTGCGTTTTAAAACTGAGTGAAGCAGATGTAGAGAATATGCGGTGTAGTAAATATATGCCAATTATAAGAGGTATTTATGTTGGATAATTTTATTTGTCTTGTTCATTATGACGGATAAAGATAAGTTATGTATAGGATCAGCACTGATGTAGTAACTAACACATTTGTGTTTCAAGGAGTTCAGTAGCTTCACTTGAAAACCACACAAATAAAACTAATTGTGGCTGAGTTGCGGGTCCTGAGCTTATGTACTTAACAGATACTATTTAAACTTTGGCGAGGGCATTATAAGACGATAATGGAGGAATGACGGAGAGAAAACTCGCCGCAAAATGGGACCGTCCGCCACGTTTCCCATAAAAGTTGAGCGATCTCACTTGGAATCACACATATCATTGAGCATGAATTCGAGTTGTCTGATCATGATCACTTCTGTGCCGTGTCTCTATGAATAAAGTAACCAGGTCCATGCAGGTGTGATACTATGTAAAATAAATCATACTGCACTACAAAGTGTTAGTTAAAGTTAAATAATAAATTACATACTAACTTGTGACCTTAAAAGTAATAGAAATAAGTTTATATTTACTTCCACGTGTGTTTTATTTTCACTACACTTACAGAATGTTTGTGGATGTAATTACGTTTGAATAACATACGACTGATTGTATTATTTAAGTTTGGTACTAGAACATTAAACAAAATATAACTTTTCGTCTTTATATACTCTCTATATTTGGTAAGGACCTTTACACTACAGCATTCCCTTAAATTTCGACGAGAGCAAATTATTTTCGTGCGGTTATGTATGTTAGCAAGAGTGAGTACTGAAAAATGTTCAACTAATAAGTATGTAGACAACTACACAGATAAGAAAGCACAAGCCGATATATTTTAGGCTTCGTCATACGTGTCAAACTTGTGAAGGACTCGTAGAATGTTCAAGTAATGTCAAAATACTATAGGTGAATAAATTATAAATACTAAAGACAATGCCAAGTGTGGTCATGAGAATGTTATTCCAGGAATAAAGAAGCAAAAACGAGTAATCTCATTGATGAAATACTAATTACTAAGTTTATTTGTTATCATAAAATACGAGCTGCTTTTGTTTTTAGCGCTAAGAATATTAGAGTAGGATAAAGTAAGGCACTGTTCAGTTGTTACAAGAGGTATATATAGTGATAAAGTGTAGAATATTATGTTATCTTATAACTCGTAACATCCGGACAATTAATTCGATTGTTTCTTATTTAATTTAATGAATAATACAAATTAAGTCAATAAGTGTCAAATGGACAAAGTGCTTTCCTTTCAACAAAACAATACACGTTATTTTCATGATTTTATGATGTATGAATTGCAATTATAAGTAAGATTAAACGTGCTCAAGCCTGGATGGGAAACAAGAGAATATGCTAAGGTTATACGAAGCTTGCTTGCTATCAATAACGCATGATAAGAAGTAAATTTTTTTTATGAAACATACATTTTAATGTCTCTTTATAAGCAAATACGATAAACAAAAGGGTCATCTGATATATAAAATTGACAACGTACTAATATCTATTGGCGACCATGAAACAATAAATAAATTCAGGGACGTTATTTATAATTCTATACTGACCTTAAAATGACACGCTACGTAAGCAATTAATGTCAAAGATATTATTATTATTATTATATATATATATATATATATATATATATATATATATAAATACTTAAATGCACACGAAAACTAAACAAAACACTTAAGGTGGTATAGTCTGCGTTTATTTTCAATGCCCATGACGATATCACAAAATATATGCAAAAAATAAGTAAAATTCAAACAAGCGTATACGATAGTGTGACATAGCTAACATCACTGGGTATAATAATTCTTATCCAGTTAAAAATTTAAATTCAAACTAAATGCAGTTTTAAGACCAGCGTGCGAGACCTCATTATATATTGTCACTAGCAGTGGACGTATTAAAATAATTACAAAGTAAAAGGTTTTTAACATTACTGCCACAGTACCTATTTCCGTACCTAACTCAACAGTACTGTCTACTGAAAACAGGTTTAATTAATAAGCCCATCAACACGTGGTTTCTTATGAGTACCTGTTTATTCCATTATGAATGGTGAAAATGCTAATTCACCTACTTGACTTCTGGCAACATTTATTCATTGGAATTCACTATCATTACGCACTCCATGGGACGGTTTCCGAGTGATATACCGTAACAAGTAGGTGATCGCAATTAAAAACGTAGAAGATCAAGGCGTATGTAATCAAAGTCATGATCACCGGCTCCCATTTACTATCGCAGATTATTAACCGAATGTGTACCCATACTTCAGTCACATTAACAAGTCAGCCTTGTGATTATCCATTAACTATTCAATATAGAGTTTTATTTATGTTTTCTTAAATCATTCCGTGAACATTTATTCAGAAGGTGAAACATAATGCGACTATAAGTTTATTCGAGACATTTATGCAATTATACATGTAACTTGCTTGGCGCACGTCCTAACAGTATTTTAAACATTTTTCTGTGTTACTGAAAGTAAACTACAGTTAAAACACTTCTTGTTCACAAAAGAAGGACATCTGTTGTGGGCAATGGGCATCGTACAGGCCAGGTATTGTACGATGAATACATCCACAGTTTTCTCCTACGCCATTTGGCTGGTTGTCTGCCCACTTGGAGTAGCCTGTACTTTCAAGACTCTCTCCTGCACACACAGAACGCACACAATATAGCCTATTATAAGTTTCAAGGGCACAAGCCGTTGAAGATAACATTTACAAATCCATGACTAACTAGGAAAAAATATTTTGGTCCACATTTTATTTAATATTTTTTTTATGTTGTTCAATAGAGTACAATTACACATGCAAAAAGTAAAATTTATTGATAATGCTTCCATTTAGTGTGTATATAGTGTTTCTTGTAATGTCATTATATTGTCCAATGAGAATGATTTCACATTAAATTTTCAAATATCCCACCACTGACCTCAAAGCAATTGTCAACTTGCAGAAGAATATAACGTTTCCTGTCGAAGATTATTGTGACGTTTCTATACGCCAGCAAAAGCATACATTATGCGACCAAGCAGTTAGTCTATCGTAACTTTTCTTCCATAGGCCTTACCTTTCACCTAATCCCATATACTATAATCTAAGGGGTTGAGGTCGGGATACTTGGGTGGCCAGGGAATTATACTACCACGACCAATCCACTGATTTGGAAATGTGGTGTTGATGTTATTCCTTACCTGGTGCAAATAATAATGAGGGGCTCCATCATGTTGTAGGTACCAAACAAGACGTGTAGCCAAAGGAACACCCTCGATTATTCCTGGTAATATACGTTTCAAAAATTGTACCTATCTTGTTCAATCCATACGATCGTAGTAAATAATGAGCCCAATTATCCTGTCATACAACATGCCACAACACATAGGCCTAATAATTGAGGAACGTACTCTTTAACTGTCTACAATACAATTTTGGTTGTGATCTTTGGAACTATTGAAGGATTCTTGTGTGAGTACTGTACGTTCCAGGAAGGTCACTATTTTTTCTCAAAATTTAATATATATATATATATATATATATATATATATATATATATATATATAATCCCAAAAGTATGGGAAAAATCACCAAATTTTTACATAATTTCACATTCACCAACTACCTATAAATTTGCAATAAAATGGCAAAAATATTGTTTAAATATATATTTGATGAAAGAAATATAGACAAATTAGACATACAGCTACCGTGAAATATTTATCACAAGAAATAAAAGCAGATTTTTTTATCGCTAGAAAGCAGCAATGCGATATCAATACGTCATTTCCTGCCTCGACCAGACTAGCGACATTGTAACATAATTTCTCATACTCGTAGAATAAGTAGACAGAATACGTTCCAATGCAGTTTTACAATCCACGAAACAAGCGAAAAATATGTATTTCTAATGCAATGGAAAACAGTTATTTTGTTATTAAAAATGTTTCCTAACTAAACGGTGACTAAAATGAACGCTGGTGGCAACAACAACTAATCTCTTGAATCCAATCTTAGATACAAAAGAAAGCAATCTAATATACAAAATCAAGATGTAACCAATGTTTGGAATGTTTTTAAATTCAAAGGAAATATATTTGCAAAGCCGCGAGAGAAACAAATGAAATGTAAAAAAAAAAAAAATGTAAACTTTATTTTAAACAATTTTACGAACAAAACAATTAAATACTAAAAAACATAAAAATAATATAATCGATAAATGTGAAAATGTAAGCGAAATTATAAACTAAAAATCCATAAACATTGAAACAAGTAGAATTCGTAAAGGACTTCCATAATTAGCTAAAAGTAATTTTAATTAATTAAGCAAATAAAAAAAGGTGAAAAGGTTATAGCAAAATATGAAATTTGTGGAATAGAAAACAATCTATCGTATAGAAAAATTCATGAACGAAGCAATAAACATATAAAGCAATAACAATATAAACAAAATTGAAGACAAATATGATGATTATGAAATATATGAAAAGAAACAGCATCTGAAAATAGAGTGAAAACTTATAGTATACGTGATACAATTGATCCAACAACATTTCTTTATGGTATAAAATAAATGAAATAACAGAACACTATGAGGAAAATATTTTAAAATTAAATTTACATTTTTTATTTTAATGTTTGAGTGAATCAAATACTAATGTAGAATATCAAGAAACAGCTTTTAAAACGAAAAATTGATTTTTTTTTCAAAATAACCGATTTAGGTGAATATTATGTGCGAACTATTTAGAAAACGTTAACTGAATTGGAAACATTTGAAGCAAAATTATGGAATTGGGTGCTAAACGAAATACTCGAGTTAGAATTAAGAATGTGTTTACACAATCCACTAAACGGATGCTCTTACGTTGATCTTCCGCAAAAAATTCAGACTAAAAATCAGTTATAAATGTTCAAAATAATTATCAAAAGTGTTTCGTATTATCAGTTTTATCAGCACTTTATGCTGCAAAAATTCATCCTGAAAGAGTTAAACATTATGAATAATATGAATATGAATTTAAAGATATACTTAGTGATTTATAAATTTCAATGCAATTAGATAAATGTAACTATAAATATGAATTTAAAGATATACTTAGTGATTTATAAATTTCAATGCAATTAGATAAATGTAACTATTTGAAAAAAATAACTAATATTTCAATTAGTGTTTACGCGTATAATAAAAGGAAACAGGAAGAATAGAAAAAAACCCATAAACAACAACGAAAAATAAAACTGACAAACATGTTAATTTATTATACATTAAAAATGAAAATAATGATCATTATTGATGGTTAAAAAATGATACTCAACTTGTTGAATCGCAACTAAAAAAAAGTAATAAAAATAGTTTTGTGATATATATCTACAATATTTTTATCGTTAAGATAAATTAAATGACCATGAAAATGATCGTAAAATTACGAAGCTGTTAGAGTAGAACTACCAAATGAATAAAATAGTGTATTAAATTTTAAAAATTACATAACACTTAAAAATTACCTTTTACTATGTACGCCGATTTTGAATGTAGGCTATATTAACAAAATTAGATATTTGTTAGCCAAATCCTGATAGTTCACATACAAAAAATGATCAAAAACATGAATCAGTCAGTTTTGCTTATTATATAAAACATATAAATATTTATTACAAACCTCCAGTGTAATATCCAGGAAAATAGCCTTTTGAGTTTTTGTGAAAATGTTAATTGAAGAATAAAAATTATATGAAACGTACATGAATTTAGAACGTAAATTATTCCACTAACTAATGAAGAAATAAATAAATACTCGGGATTTTCATGTTTGTGAGTAATCATTATATAACACTAACGAAGGTGAAATAGTATAAATTCAGTAGTGGATAAAGACCATTTAACTGGGAAATATCGTGATGTGGGGTGTAAACATTGTAATTTAATTTTCAAAGTCTAAATTCCGTTCCCACATATGTACACAATTTATCTGGATATGGTACTTATTAGTTTATAAAATAATGAAAATACAATTGATTTAATACCAAATAACGAAGAAAAATATATTTCATTCACTAAATATGTGACAGATGGCGTAAAATTAACATTTATTGATACATTTAAGTTTGTGACCTTTAGTTTATATGCATTATATGAAAATCTTACTAAAGATCAATTTAGAGAAACATCTAAACATCTAAATATTTCGAAGGTGGACAACTTGATTTTGTTATGAAAAAGACGTTTACCCATATGTTTACATGGATACTGTTGAAAAAATTAACGAAACTGAATTACCACCAAAAATGCATTTCGTAACAATCTTAATAAAGGCCATATTTCAAATGAAGTTTATAAATTTGCTCAAATAGCTTGAAAAAAAATGAACAATAAAAATCTAGGCAAATATACTGACATATACAATACATCCGAAGTAATAAAATTAGCTGACATATTTGAAAAATTTATAGAAAGTACGTAATAATACAAATAATTAGATTCTGTTTGGTATTTCACCGCACCAGGATTACCGTGGGACACGATGTTAAAATATACAACATTAAAACTAGAATTATTAATTGATTATAATATAATACTAATGATTGAGAAAGGTATTGATACTGAATATCGCAATGTTGTAAATGGTATGCTAAAGCAAATAATATACATATAAAAATTATGATCCTATAATTGAAAATTTATATTTAGAAAGTTTAGACGTAAGTATTTTATATGGTTGGACAATCAACCAATACAAACTATGTGGTAATTTTAAATGGGTAAATTGTAAACTTCAGGGCGCGGTTCACATCACTATTCAACGTCTATTTTTATTTTTTATTTGTACCAGATATTCATTTTCTAATTTTAAACATAAATTGTGAATAAATGTTTTACTTGGGAAATTTTTGTATCTCTCATAATTTTTGCGTAATGAGTCGTAAACTTCAAAATTTGCACTTAACAGTTTTATGTACGCCACTAAATACAACTGGCATACCAAAATGAAAAAAAATTCACGGTGTAGAACAATTTTGTAGGCTATAAATTAACATATATAAAAACAAAAAATAAAACATTTTTGTATTTAATAAAAAATTCTGAATTTTGGAAAACAAATTCAATAATTTCTCAAGAATACAAAAAATCAATTTTTGGTTTTTATACGTGTCAAGTTATAGCCTACAAAATCGTTTCACACTGTGAATTTTTTCGGTTTAGTATATCAGTTGGTTTTACGTACATAAAACCGTAAAATAAAAATTTTGGCTTTTAAGAATCATTTCGCAAAAACTATGAGAGATACAGAAATTTCCGAAGAGGAAGATTCAGTCACAATTTATGTCTAAATTAAAAAAAAAAAAAAAAAAAAAAAAAAAAAAAAAAAAAAAAAAAAAAAAAAAAAAAAAAAAAAAAAAAAATATATCTGGCACAAATATAAAAATAAAAAAAGACGTTGAAAACCGATGTGAATCGCGCCCTTAATGATGCTGGTTATTATAGTAAATCATATCAAATTTAGAAAACGGTTCAAAATATGGATATATTTTAGAAATTGATATATAAGAATATCTTAAGTATTACGTCATTTACATAAGGATTTACCTCTTCCGCCTGAAAATTAAACCAGTTTATTAACTACATTATATGATAAAGAAAAAAACATGTATTTCGTTATGTAAATCATAAACAAAATTTATCTTTCGGAATGAAATTATAGAAGTATATAGAAAATTGACATTTAAACAGTCAGATTGGATGAAATTCTATATTGATTTAAATAAATAAAAAAAAAAACAGTTTTGAAAAAAATTTTTACAAGTTAATGAATAATTAAGTTTTGGAAAAAAATTTAAAATATTAGAATTAGTGTTGATATTAGATTATGCACAAATGTTAGACAAGAAAATATTTTAACTGCAAAACCAAATCGTAGAGATAAACAAAGAAGAGATATTAACTAAATCTTTAGCTAAAATTCATATGTATAAAACAAAATTATGTATCAACAAACCAGTACATGTAGGAATGACTATTCTTGATTTACTAAAACTGAAATATGTGATATTATTTAAAATGTGATGAAACCATTAAGGGGATAAATTTGAATTATGTTACATGGATGCTGATTCATTCCGTTCGTAATGTAAAAACAAATGATTTTTACAATGAAATGAAAGATATGATTCAACATTTCGATACTTCAGATTATAAAAAAGATAATAAATACAATATACAAAAAATAAACAAAAATTTATTTGTAAAATTAAATATGAAAATAACGGAAAAATAATGGGAGAATTCCCTGGATTAAAATCTAAAATGTACGCTATAAACGTAGAAGGTGATATTGAAAATAGAGCAAAAGGCATATAAAAGAATGAAGTTAAAAATAAATTACATTTGATGGTTACAAATATTGTTTACTTAAAAATGAAGTATTATACAAAATATTAATCATATAAGAAGTAAAAAATATGAACGATGCTCAATTGAATCCAGAAAAAGTGAAAAAGTGAATTAAGTGATTACGCTGTTAAACGATTTGTTCTTAAATATAATATCATTACATTACCGTGGGGGCAGTATGTAGAGACAGTAAAAACAGCTGTCGAATTAAAAAGAAATAAAACATAAAATAAAAAGTTTTATGTAATTAAATGACTCCAACTGTGGTTGTAATATTAACGGTAGTAACTTCTACGATAAGTGAAAATGAAACATAACTTTAATACAATATTTTAAAAATTTTAATTATTTCGAAAAAAATTTCCAGGTTTGCCGGAAGAGTTACAATCAGCGTTTAGATACTCAAACGGATTGTTTACGTTTTTAAGAATTCAACTTATTATGAATGCAATGAATTTCGAGCATGTGGAAGTGAGCAGGTCAAATATGTCTTTCGTTCCTTAATATAAAGTGTACTGCATACTCAAATATTGTTAATCAGTTTAAAAAGCTAGTATATCGGATGGAGACTATTCCCAATCATTAAATATAATAACGAAAAGAATATAATTACAAAATTCTTCAGTGATTCTCCCAATTTTAACATAATTTACAAGATGTCTCTCACTAATTAATACTAGATTACACATCGTTGTAGCTTCGATTGGCTAATCAAAATATAATATTAGTTTTAGATTAGTTCTACGTAATATAATATAAGTTTTTTTCGATAAACGTCTAATAATGGTTCAGAAAGAAATTTATCTGGGTTACAGTACATTTCATTATTACGATAAGGAGTATTCAATTTAGTTTTTAAATTTCTAAAATCTTTATATGCAATATACATTTTGTCAGAGATTTTTGTCACCTATGTCCAAATTCCAATTCTTTTGGAAACGTTCATTTCTACAGTTTTTAATCGAAATATTTCTAACATAAGATTGATCTAACATCGAAGCATGTTAATCTAGTTCTGGATTTTCTTTTCTATTTAGATGAAAGCCAACAATTTTATAATCTAGCATATCGTATTGAATCGAAATAACTGATCTTTTATATCAAACCAAAAAGAATTTGCTCCAGATGGTACAGTTTTATCAGTGCATTGCCAATAATTAATCCTAATTTGAATTCTTGGATTTTTGTAAGTTTAGATTTAATTCCAGCTCCATAATTTGCTTTATATTCAACGATTGGCTGCAAAAATTCCGTTTTTTTTCAATAATAATTTTACCAGCAGCTGGAATACTGTCTACATATCCAACAACTTTAAATTTAGGCTGTCGGTAAACAGGATTATCATCGCTAGAATCACGCATGAATGTAATTTTATAACCGACTTTCAACTAAATGTTGTAACAATATATGATAAATCCAAATAAATATTTCAATGGATAGAAAATTTAATTATGTTTGTCCCCTATCCAAGGGCTAGTATAGGCCTACAGATAGTGCGTGCGATCATCAATAAATCAGTGAAATTGATGTGTCGGCGTCGGGTGGGAGCCTGTTTCACAGTGTTTCAGCTGGATGTCATGTTGAGAGGACGGTCGCCGTATAACCAAAATATTCCTCCCATAGTGGCCTCAGTAATATGGTACGATAGCTTGCTAGCTTTGTTTATAAAAGGCAGACTGTACAGTTAATTTTAAATTTAATTAGTTATTGATATATTGACTTAGGAGAATGAACGAGGGTTAATTAATTTACTTTCTCTATGTCTAGGTCCAATAGGAACACCCACACATACACGTTAAACCTATTTTATAATTTAATAATAATGTAATAAAGTAGTGTTTTGTTTTCTTAAGAGTCGCTTAAATGGCGCATGTTTAAATAATTTTATAATGTTGCATTTATAACAAGTTTAAATAATTAATCACTTGTAGTTTGAGATTTTAAAATGCTTAATTTAGTTTAAATAATAATTTGAAATAGTGAGACTTTTTATTTAATATTTAAACAAATTTTCAGAAATCAATTGTCCTTCCAGTCGTCAATTTCGTCAGTTTAAATTCGCTGTGATTATCTTTTCATAAATTATTTTGTTAAATAAACTATAATTGTTTTTAATAGAAGCCACTGGTGTTTCAATTAATTTTCATGATCTCCGATCATATTTTTCTTGAATTCAGTTTCATGTTAAAGTGTTTTTTCTATCTGGTTTTAATTCCAGAATAATCACTCGTTCAGATTACTATGCCCGTAACACTGCGATTTACGATTTATCACTTACATTTTAGTTTAAAGCGAATAGCAAATTATTTAGTTTTGCCCTAAATTTAGGCATAATTGGGTTTAGAAATTGTAGTTGTGCTCTATAGCTATGTTCTCTATGTTTCGTCATTACATTAAATTAATTATAAACATACATACACATTAAAATATTGCCTGACTGACTGATTTATTTCAGTTCAACCCGAAGCATTTCTTCCTAGAAATGTAAACTGTTTAGTACGTGTTCCCCTAAAGGCATAGAATACACGAAGACAGGGTTTTTAGAAATTTGATCACAAGAGGGTGCAAAAGACGTGTAAGGTATTTTCGATGAGATGTTGATATGGCATAAACCCTGATTGCCTATCATCGTGATTTAAATACATTTAGACACTCAACACAAATTATATCCTGGCAATCAATTTTCGGATATTTTGAAATTCGTGTGTTAAAGTGTTGAAAATACGTGAAGTGTGCTTTTGATTATTCGCCCGTGTGTGCTGAATCAGCTTTATTATAAACGCACTGTTTGCGCCAAGATAATTCTTATGCGTAAACACCCAAAAATTATTTTTTGAATTTTTTCCGAAGTCAACTCCGAAATGTTAAATTAAAAGTTGAAATATGTTTTCGATTTATAATCGACATAAATCAAACAAGTTAAACATTTTAATATCGTCATGATTTTTGCTTAATACCCTGGTCTTTAGTATTGGAGTAGTTTCGAAAATATTTTGTTCTAACGCAAATTAATACATACATCAAAAATTCACTCTTAGAGTTTTAAGATTTATATGTCATCGTTTGTATCTGAATTTTTCTGTTGCAATACGCCAAACGGATTTTAGATTTTTGCCCCTGAAATATAACATATATTGTGGTCAAAATAAGCCAAAATGAAGCAAAATATTTTTTTTGCTAGCAAACGGTACCTTATTTTAAAAGACCCACTGACAAAATTGTGTATCCTATGACTGTAAACAGTCACAAATATTTTTTGAAGGCATTTTGTTAAAAAAAATATTTGAGGTATTTGCAATTGTCTGAAATAAATGAAAAGACGATGACCTTAAGATTGAGAGCCTACTTATTTAAATACCTGAATGTAAGTAATACGATTTTTCAGAGTTAAACTGGGAGTGGAAAAGTGGTGCAAATACGTGAAAAGTGTTTCAACTAAATGTCGATATATCTCGAACCCAGCGGGATATCGTATGGTTTTTATTTTGATGGGATGTCCTTAATTCAACAATTTTATACAAGAATCTTTCTAAAGTCAGCCACTAAAGGGGAGAAAATACGTGAAATATTTTTCTATAATAATCGACATCTACCATACATTTGAATAATGTGGTAGAAGTGTTGTAAATTTAAAATTGGTAAACCTTTATCGCAATGGGACAGTGGGTATCACTAGGCATCACTTGATTATGTACTTATAAAATGTCTAATATTATATTTCAAAATATTTCGGAAGCCAAAACCTAGAGGGGTGAAAATACCAAAAATTTGTTTCTGATTAACCTTCGATGGTTCTTGAAACATCTTATACGTCAAGGCGTTGTTTGCATCCGATTGATGCTTACGTAAATACATAAAAAGTTATACCTTTATTGTAATGGATGCTGTAAACTAATTCCCAATGCGAAAATTATGTTACGCAGTGTAACCATCGAAAAATAATTTGAACGAAGTCACATTTTGCAATTCTATCAATATCACGGTCGTAGAAGAACAGGTCTGGACACTCGCCTATCTACTAATGTATTTCACTTGCCCCTCTTGTTGTTTGGCTGTAGTTCGTTAAGTTACCGAGAATGTCGTAATTTTTGGCGCTGTAATCCGGGCGGTCGGACTCAAACACCGCCCACTTTTTTCCATGGTTAAATTTAAAAAGTAAATAAATATTTGCTGGAGCCATTTCTTAAATTTGTGAGCTAAGGAAGTACTTCATAAATTGATAAAAAAAATACGTTTTGATAAATGGTTTATCTTAGTGGGAAGGAAGTGGACGGAGTTTGAGTCCGACCGCCCTAACTGCAGCGCCAATAATATACAATATTCTCTGTAACTTGGCGAACTGCAGCCAAACAAGGGAGTCAAGTTTCCAGGTGAGTGTCCAGACCTGTTCTTCTACAGCCGTGATCAATATGTAATGAAGTCCAATATCTTTGTTCACAGACATATATATTATAAGAATTATTATTTTAAATAATATTGCCGACATTGCCTGCTACGTTACCATTTTTACCTACGTGCACAGCCGCAAATGGGCGGTTTGTTGATTAAAATAATTGTGAATGGGCTTATTTTCCGTGACGTTATTGTTGTCTATAAAATTGTGGCATACATTTTCATATTTTTTTTACATTGATTGATTATTATATAAATTAGTACAATTAGTAAACATTTTAATATTTAACCAAAGGATAAACATAATGGGATTATACTTTATGTTTATGTAATATGTTGTACAATATGTTTATGTAATATTTTATACAATATATGTTAATGTCTTTATATAAAGGCCATTACATTGTAATACCGAATACACTTTATTCGATAGAAGTAAACGTTAAACTTATTTTTACGAATGTAAACATTAAAACGTTTCAGCAAATGACTGTTTTAACTAAGCTGCACGAATGATACGTGAAACGAAGCAAATGTAACATATATTACAATAAAGAGTATGCGAGATCTTCAGTTAATGACACGTGAAAATGTCCTCACACTATCGTTCGACTTTGAAATAGTCAACTGGATTGTCCTAGAATCATTTTACTTACCAAGAACCGTGAGGTATTGTCCCTCCGTATAGAGATCATGGAAGCCGACGTATGCATGATAGTTCTGCCAGCCATCTTGTATCTTGGGATAAAGACTGAATATCCCCTGCAGAGACTTCAGCTCCTTCTCAGAGTTTATAATGACGAGGTGAGTTCCTTCGTCCTTACATATCTGCCGAGCTTCAGCCCATGTCTTGGGAGTTGTGTGTAGCTTATAGTAGCCCAGCTCAGGCACCAGCTCATATCCTGGACCAGGTGTTGCCGTTCCTGGAGGGGCTGAAATAAAAAAAGTACGCGGTTAGATTGTCTATCACACCACGAAGACTACAGTGTAGTACTGAGATGTATTGTCAGCCTGTTGTTTGTTTGATTTCTAAGAAGGGGCATATTTATCCAGTTAACTAAATATTGGCGTTGAGAGATTATGTTAGTGACCAACTGTGATCCTCTTTAGTGAAGGTGAGAAAAATATTTGGTTACTATGGTGCAACACCCTAACGCACATGGGAGCGGATGAATCACCAATAGAAAACAAATGAGCAAACGGAACCATCCGGCAATCGAATACGAACGAACGTCCTTAGATCCGGACATTTTCAACTGGTGATTTACATAGAAGTCTAATGCACAAATAGGGTGCATCTGTCAGTTTTTCTCGGATTCCACTCCAGGATTTAGTGATGCGTGGAATAGTTACCAGGCATGGATCGTACACAAGTGTTGGTCGATATCACTTATATTTATTGCAGCTAGCAGTATAAATTGTTTATCAGATAATAGTATTGTTTACTTATTTTCGCTGACCAGTACTTCTATTACATGAACTATTTACCTCAAGTGTTATTTTTGTCACTATTCTGCTTATGTAGAGCTCTGTGCTGCTCCAGCATGTTGTCTGCAGAGAATTTATGATCAAGGTGTCAGTTGGAATAATTATTCTTCTCCTACTTTTTAGGGTCTGACGGCGAATTCCTCGAGTCAGACTGCGAGATTTGCACCACCGAATCGCTGACGACGTTGTAGTGTAGGTTTGATGAAAAAATATTTTACGTCAACATTTAAGTTTATATATGTATGTAAGTATATATATATATATATATACATGTATATATATGTGTATGTATATATATATACCCTTTGGATAAACTCATGGACACAATGCTATTTGCTTAAGAATTACGGTTTAGTTTTTTTCCACGATGGTTTGGATTATCTGTGCGAGAAAGTCATTGCAGCAATTTTAAGGAGAAATATTTAACAGTACATAGGAACAGCAGTTTATTACAAGAATTGGACGAGCGTGACTCACAAATGAGTTGCCGCAAACGGAGCGTTCGAAGCAAACAGTCACGGTAGAGAATAGAATCGAAAATTTGCAATAGCATGAGATGTACGAATAGCGTACATCCCAGACAGGCACTTCTTGCGATAAATAACCTACAGAGCTTTCCAAACCTGCCACCTCAACACATTTATTGTCGTTGTATTTGGCTGTTTGCAACATTTATGTTACATCATGTGTAACAAAGTTTGCTTTGAAAACTTATGTCTTTGAGACACAGAACGAAGGCATCTTGTCTACAACGGCCACTGTCTCATTTATGCCTACTCATCACTCAAGGGCCTTTGTAATTAAGGTAATATACAACAATAAATATTAAAACAAATTATTTCCTAACTGTCGGGAGAAAGATATTTTGTAAATTGAAACATATTTCACTTTAAAATACTGTATCTTGCGTACATTTAATGTAACAATACGTTGTATTTCTTATTTCAGATGACTATAGCTTAAAATGATACACAGATTGACAGTAGAGATATTTCTAATGAAAAGTATTATGTACATAAACATAGCACTGAATTTAATTTAATCACACGCAAACAAGGTTATTCAAATAATATATAAAAATTTATATATAAAATATTAAGGTAGTTAATACTTTGGTCTGTTAGAGAGGAACAGGTACCTGAAAGTGTAACCATTACGTCAGCTGTCTCCCAGTTCCCGCATTTCTCCGAGGTTTGTTGCACATCAACTTCCAGTGATCCAGTTTCCTTGTTTCCACCGTCAGATAGTTCACTGCCTTGTTTCAAGTGAACCTGTGAAATCAAATTACAGTTCCTTAGCGTAATTTGAAAGAGGTCACGTACTTTAAATAGAATTTTCGGTGTTATGATTCTCCAATAATGTTTTGCCTTAGAAGTGCAAATATTTAATTTCAGAAATTGTATTTAATTTGTTTTCAAAAAATTGTTTCCTCAGTTCGTAAAAAAAACATCTTGCACAATAATTGCAAAATATTCAGTTACTTATGCAGGAATGTACTACTACCTGTTAAGGGCGTAGTCTACCGCAATTTTCATCACCATTTTTTTATTTTTTGATTTGTACCATATTTGTTTCTTATTTTAGACATAAAATGTGACTAAAGTTGGCTCTAATGAAATTTTTTTATCTCTCGTAGTTTTCGCGTAATGTCTTGTTAAAGTCATATTTTGCATGTTTCCGTTTTAACGACTACACTAAAATCAACTGATATATCAAAATCAAAAAATTGCAGTGGATAAAGGCATTGCAGGCTACAATGTCATACTCATAAAAATTAAGAATAAATATTATTTGTAATTAAAAAAAAAAATGAATTTTTAAAATTTTTTATTTTCAGTTTCATAATTTTTTAAAATACAAATAATTCTTATTTTTTACTTTTATGAGCATGACATTGTAGCCTGTAATGTCTTTATCCACTGTGATTTTTTTGAGTTTGTTATAGCTGCTGGTTTTAGTGTAGTCGTTAAAACGGAAACATGCAAAATATGACTTTAGGAAGCCATTACGCGAAAACTATGAGAGATAAAAAAATTCCATAAGAGCCAAATTTAGTCACATTTTGTCTCTAAAATAATAAAAATTATATCTGGTACACAAATAAAAAATAAAAAAAGGTGATGAACATTGCGGTAGACCGTGCCCTTAACGTGTACATATAAGCTCAAGTATTACCATGTTTGAGTTTATGATAGAACTAGTGCAACTATTTGCTACTTTGTATTGAAGAAACTAGCTGAAATTTTACTTGATATAAGAGATTTTTTCTTTATCTTGTAAAATCTGTTAATACTAGGCTATGTCTGGTTGCAGTTTTCAGCATTGTCTCATTGTGAGGTAAAGTTTAATTTGTGTTCTTTCTTTTGACATATTTCGAAATAAATTCTGGATTAAATTTTTACTAATACATAAGGGTGTGTCAAACTATTTTAGGACAAACAAATATTGAAGAGACTCTAAATTTAGTTAACATTATTTCAAATATACGTTAAAACATTCAAATGAACGAAAATAATGATACGTCATGTTATCCGTAAAACTAAGATTTTTCAAAACCTGTTATAATATATTAAAATAATTTGCAAATTAATAAATACATTTCAATTATAGTATTACGAGCAAGTTACATAGACGTTGATAATTAACAACCTACATTTAACTTAAGAGTGCAAATACAAATGATTTTTGCTAAAACGTGTGCTATCACTTTCTCTACTTGTTTAAATACTGAAAGATTGTTAATATTTTGTGACACAATTTAAACGTTATGCAAAAGTATGCCCTTAAATTTAGGCAATTTACTCAAACTTTTTACGTTGACACACAGCAAGCTACATTCGCAGTTTATTTTCGTATTTTGAGTTTATGAACTTTATCAGTAAACATGTTGCTCTGGGTAGAACAAGAGCTGAAAATGGACCATTTCGTTTTGTTAGAAATTAAGGCTGAAAGTAAGAGACTCGATTTTTTAATTAATTCGTTAAATACTTTGGTATTTAGGAATATTTTAAAGAGGAGGCCACATAAGGTGTAATTTATAAAACATGTGCTGAGAACATTCTTTTAAAAATAATTGTTAGGAAACAATTTCGAGGTAGCTTTTTTAGCCTATAATTTCGTAAAATTTTAACGCGTGTTATACCTACAGAACTTGGTAAGCTTAACCACAGAATAATTATTATACTGGTATTTCTTATTAGACAAACATTTCTGATAAGCTTGTCATGTTTTCGTAATAATAAGTGTTCTTGCACATAGTAAATTATATGCGTATGGTGGGTAAAATTTATATTTCGGAGATATTGTTGTACTGAGAAATTGAAGTGATACAAGAAATGATAATGATGCTTGCGTTTACGTATGGTCATGGCATATGTAAGAGTTCTGTCAACAAAATATTTCTCTGATAACTTTCTTATTATACACACATGCCTAAGTATTTCCACACGACAATATTATGTGTTCTATTAATTGGGTTTATAGCTTGCACGAAACATAGAAAATTTCACTTTTTATGGGAACGATATGATTAAACAACATTTTAGCAATGTCGCGATGGAGTATTGGGAAACCAGGAGAGCTGAACTGTACTCTAACCCTACATATTCCGGAGGGTAGTGAATTTTCCTATCACTGCATAAATTCTGCAAATACTGTACATGTTGACAGTGTCATCAAATAATTAGCAAAACATTTTTAAGTGGTTAAAATTGTTTTTACGAGGAAGTGTATAAAGTGTATATACAGTGTAACTAAGTTATGTGTTTAGAGTTGAAATAAGAAAGAATGATCTAAAAGTAAACATTGACCAGTTAGGCATTTATAATAGAACGGTTAAGCCATAATTATAATTATCAGTTTTTAAATAGCAATGATTTCTAACCAGGGCATTCCAGTGTCCTGTGTTGTTTCTCTTGCTGGTGATGGAGAAATGTACTCCTCTTGGAGCTGAAGGTGAACACTGGGGACGAGGTTCATCTGAAGTTACCCACGAAGCACTCAGTAGCAATACAATTGCGACATGAATATCCATTTCTTATATCTGAAATAATAACATACATAGTCACTTTTTATTTTTAGTTGAGGATGAAAGCCATCTTTGATAAATATGCAGTGGACTGCTCCAATGTATGGCGACTTACAATTATGTAAAAGTTTCGAAGGTGTAAGACATATATACAATATAGGAAATCGCATTGCTTCGTTTTCCCATTTTTACGTGATGTAAGGAATTTATTCTCGGTACGCTTTTATTAACCGTGTTGTAATTCACATCTGAAAAAAATCATCGGTATAGTAAGGTAACTAGATTTTTCGGTAATTATGGTACTTATCTGAGTTGTTTACGTAGGTATTTTGTTGAAACAAACCTTTAAATTACAAGAAGTAGGTAACCTTTACAATATAGGGCGTACTTGAGACCATTAGTTGCGAGTTTCCAAAGTAGAGATCAAAGAAATCTACTTTATATGTAGATCTACAGATTTACAGTAATTAATTTACCTGCTTGTATTGAATCCATAATTTTATTACATTATTCCTCCATCACGCTGAGTAATTACACTTGTGTTTGTGTTCGCTAATATAACGTGGGACTTGCAACCGAAACTGCTTATTAAATTAAATTGCCATTGTTTATAATTTCGAGACATAATGCTGTACCCTAAACCCAAATATCATAGTAAATTCTAGAGATAAAATTGCTCATCAATAAAAATTAATGACCCAAGATGAAACTGAAAAGGGGGAGGGGAATGTTATTGCAGTGGCCAGACAATTCATATTCTACCACAGTGATCCTGGATCCATTAACTTTGAGGTTGCTTCCAATTTTCGGGTGTAGAAAACGTAACGGACACTGCAATTAGTCGGTTAGTTTTTTTCGAGGCGCTTTCATTTAATGTATTCTGCCGTTTCTCCACATATATTTCATATAACCTCACAAGCGCTGCAGTACTTACCGCTAAGAGCTGAAATATAATTTTATATACCAAAAATAATTCCTATTAATTACCATGTTTTCGGTTTCTCTGAAACAGCAAATTGAAGCTAAAATTTTAGGTTTTTTGTAAGTTAAAATAGAGAACATGAAAATATTTAAGCTAAAGTTGTTCAGCATTAAAATGCAAAAATATTTCAAAGAAAATTTGAAGTACCGTTTTAAAATACGTAAAAAGACTAAATCAAGATAAATCGTTTGTCTTTTTAACAGCTTTGTAATGAAATTTGACATTTGACATTTCGAAATATTTAACACTTCACTACTAATCTCAGAATACTTTGTTCGTCTCTTAATTTGCGTGCTTGAACATCAAACTGCACTTAAAAAAACTTTTTAAGTTATGCACTACACACGTTTATACCAGTGCAATAAAATGTTTATTTAACTTATTATCACAGCTCTAAGGTATTGTTTACATTGCTATAAATGAATTCAGGCTATGTGATGGTTTACGTTGGTTGGCGGTTGGTACACGTGACACGAATGTATACGAAAATTGCTCGATAATGAATCTATTGTTAATTATACAAATGAAACTATTAAGTAAACTTTTCGGTTTTATCTACTAACTGCAAGGAACGTTCAATGACATTATGCATAATAAAAGTTACCAAATCACACCTGAACGATTGCAATAATTTCCCGGCAGCATAATAATGAAATTTGAATTTCGAAAAGCACAATGTAATAAATTCTTTCTTCTTACGTATTTTGTATGTGAAAATTGTAAAAACGACTACTATACTAAAAATTTACATTTAACTATAGTACAGGTTTCACTAAAACGTAATGTTTCTTTTACTACTGACAAAATCCTTTCATTAGAATTCTCGGTGAAATTGTTACATTTTTTGCCTCTTAAAGTTATGTATTAGTTCTTACACTTACAGCTATGGGAAAATTTACTGTTTTAATTTAATTTGTATGTTTTTGTAACAAATTATATTTTTCCAAATTGTTATACACATTCAGAGATACCGAAAATTTTAAAAATACCAAGGTAAAACAGTCTTGTTCAGTGTACTTACGTATGGTTTAAAAATCTTGTGTTGAATGTTTGAGAACTTAATAACATCTAATAACCAAAGATACAGGCTGGCCAATTTATAGGCTTGTTATTAGGGATTAGCGATAATATCACAAACAGATGAGACTTGATCTTCCTATAGAAATTATTACTTAGTAGGATGAGCAGTAAGGAGATTTTATCTCAATGAAAAACAACACATGACATTCAACAGCATTTGTAAGAACACTGCTCGGAACGTCTTAATGCTGTTAGCTACTGTAACGTGTCGCAAAATGTAATATGATATAAAGTATTACTAAATTTTAATTCGAAAATGTGCCGTTTATAGTTAATAATGATAAAAATACAAATAAATCAATTTCGAATACAAAACTTTATGTTTTACAACAATGAACGAATAGGTTTAAATAACAACCCTCCGGTTTATTTTAGGCGCAAATCTAATGAAAATTTTCTAAGATGAATATTAATATTGAAGATAGAATGAAATAAATATATTTGCTACAAGATTTAAAAAAAATAGTTTAGTATTTTACTTGCTGTAAGATAGGTCTATTAGTAAAATTAGTGCATAGTCTAATTAACTTAACTAACAACCATACTTGATCGTGAATGAAATATTCGACTTGTCACTTGTCAAATCACACAACATATTTGAATACAGTAATGCAACGTATTAGAAGCTTAAATCAGTAAACTTAGGTGTAATTAATAGCAAAAAGTAGTTTGCTATGATAAAATTAAAAATAAGTAATGTGCTCTTCAATTTGAACAACGCCATTTGATCTTTGTATTTCAAACTGAACAGCAGAAATTTCGAAAATCGTATTTCGTATACGTTTAGAATTTTCGCTATTCTCACGTGTAAAGGTATTCACTTTAAAAATAAAAAAAGTAGCCCACAAATAAAAAATGAGATAACTCAATGAGACAAAATCGTTTTAACTTAATATTTTCCCATATAAATCAGGTATCATCTTCAGAGCTTCCCTAAGAATTATTTTATAAATTTAAAATCACGTGTAATGACTTTCGCAGCCACGTGTAAAGAAAACTACTTGTGATATACAGGAGTGCCCATCCCCCCAGAAAGTATGACGCACCCCCCCCCCCCAGCGAATGTTGTAACAAAATTCCCATATAAAACAATTTTCCCGACACCTAGCGTTAAAAGCGGGGGGTTCGGTGGTCCCCTCGGGAAATTTTTGATGTTTAAGGGCAAGATGATGCTATTTAAGCACTTTTTGAACCTAAATAAAAATATACAACAGGTAGAAATGAAAATGTAATATTTTTAAAGATATAATTTTATTTCTGTGAACAATTTTCACAGTTATCTTTATCAAACCCGAAACATTGTACCCTTTCTTGTTCTGGCACCACCAATTATTGGGGGCCTGGGAAACGCCGACTGCCAATTTATGGCCATTACGGTAAGCACGACTAGCCTAACCACAATTTTTGGTTATCCAACCAACTCGTCCTCTGCTTTACCACACACAATTGGGGTTCTACTGTGTATTAGCATTAAGTATGCCATAGAAATTAAAAAAAAATATATATAGTTGAACAAAAAAAATTTTTAAAAAATGTTGCACTGGTAAAACTTACCATTTTCTGATAACAGTTACACCGCAAAGCATTTAATTTACTTAAAAATTGTGAGTTTTCAATGCCAGCCATTGCTATATGGCATGTAAAAGAGATGTGTAATAATCATATCATAGTTCACACAGGTTGTACAACACGTCTCGAGAGAACTATAGAAAAAAAAAACAGCTATAAAATTTATTTATCGCTGGTCGTACTTGCAATTCGGATTGTCTGCATTGAATATTAACAAATTAAGTTTTATTCTTAATAATTAAGTTATTTTATAAAATAAAATACTTGTATAAATTTTTTGGGTACTTAAATAAACATCATACTGATGCGAACAATACCTCAATATTTACTGGTTAGATAAATGTCATCGGCTTATAGAAAACCAATTTTATGCATTTGCACCCCTTTAAGCGTTGGGTATCAAAAAAGCTTAGCTTCCTACCTTAAGTATTTGTACAAGTATCCAAATAAAGTGAAAATTTTGACGATAGCCATTCAGTCTAAGCAAATTCGATCATTCATTAAAACCATACAGGGTGAGTCGGGAGGAAAGGTACATGCTTCGAGGGGTGACAGTACTGGTGATTCTGAACAAAATGTTTCTAATAAACATGTGCCCATTTCTTAACCGTTTCAGTGAAACCTAACGAAAACAACAAGGAACGGGATAAGTGCAGGTGACGGTAAATCACGCTACTATTACCTTATGTTGTGTGTAATTTTATACATGTCCACACGGTGGCGCTCCAAGCATGGTGCAGTTGTTTACCTCAGTCTCAGTCCTACAGTGCTTGCCCTAGTATTGGGAACTACGGTGTTGTTACGTGTACAGTGAATATAGTTCAGTGTAGTCAAAAATGCCACAGGCCTTCACACATGCAGAGTATGCTGACATGATGTTTGTCTACAGTTTCTCCGATGGGAATTCCAGAGCCGCTGTTCGTGAGTACGAACGACGATTTCCTAATCGCAGAGTTCCAGATAGCAGTGTGTTTGCAGGATTGCGTTCCCGTGGTACGCTTCCCAGCGTAAATATTGTATCCAAACGCCCAGTACAACAAGCTCAAAATGAAGTTGAGAACATTCTTCAGGTACTAGAATGCAGCCCAACAACTAGCTGGAGACGAATTGCTGCTCAACTTCATATTCCACAAACAAGAGTGATACGCATAGTACACGAGCAGGGTGTACAACATCTGCATGAAGGAGATGATGTCCACCGGCAAGAATTCTGCCAGTAGATCATTGCCAATGATCGATTAATTCCGCGTATTCTGTTCACTGATGAGTCAACATTTACCCGCAACGGAATCAACAACACACGTAACTCTCAAGTATAGGCAGACGAAAGTCTACACCCTACTGTAGAAAGGAATTTTCAACGACGTTTCTCAGTTAACGTGTGGTGCGGTATTATTGATGACCAACTCATCGGTCCAGTAGTTTTAGATAATCGTCTTAATGGAGTACGGTATCTTGATTTTCTTTAAAACGTGTTACCAGAATACTTGGAGGATATCCCTTTGGCAACAAGAGCTCGTATGTACTTTCAGCAAGACGGAGCTCCTGCACATTCTGTACGGCCAGTGACACAGTACCTCAACGAAACGTATCCTGGGCGTTGGATCGGTCGCCATGGAGTCATTGCTTGGCCACCGAGGTCACCTGATATTACCCCACTGGATTACTGTGTGTGGGGTTGGCTTAAAAGTGAAGTCTACACGCGCAGAGTGGACACAAGAGAGGAACTTCTCGCTCGTATTTACCATGCTTGTGCTCAAGTAAAGCAATGCACTAATGAGCTCAGATCAGCAACACAGCAGCTGTCTATCAGAGCAGCAAAATGCAATGAAGTTGGTGGTGGAGTGTTTGATCATGTTTTGTGAGGAAATATACACAGTTAAACAAAACATACGATAACAATATCGTGATTTACCGTCTATTGCACACTTCCTGTTCCTTGTGGTTTTAATTTTGTTTCTCTGAAACGTTTAAGAAATGGGCACATATTTATTAGAAACATTTTGTTCAGAATCACTAGTACTATCACCCCTCAAAGCATGTACCTTTCCTCCCGACTCATCCTGTATATGATATATGACCCTCGCACAGTACTAAGAGTTCGAATTTTGAAAAATCTCAAAACTATTCCGTGAAAATTTACCTAATCATCATCCTGAAGCAAATATAAATTGTATATTTCGATGGGTTTGATATATATATATATATATATATATATACATATATGCATTATTTATCTAAAACACATTCCAGGTTTTTTGCCTTCTTAGCGTGTGCAATTCAAAAAATAATTGAATCCAATTTTTGACTACTTTACTTGTTTAACTTGGACTTAAAAAGCACGACAATAGTCCGCTGGGTTGAAGATATATCGGCGATTAATTGAAAACATATTTCATAATTTTTCGCCCCTTTCACCGCATTAGGAGGGGAATTTCGAAAATTCGTGAAATACTTTTAAAAAAATTTGAGTAAAAATCAATCTTAAACACAAATCACGTCACTATATAATATATCAATTGTGTCGATGTATATCGACTGTGCACCGAAAACACATTTCACCCTTTTTTTACTTCTTTGGTGCCGAATGAGGAAATATATTTAAATTATATTTTGGGTACTTACATCAGCATCAATTTAAACCAGAGAGCACTTCGAATCCTCTATTGGTTCAATAGATATCGAGGAATAATCTAAAATATATTTTACATATTTTAACCCTGTTAATAATCAAATTTCGAAACGTCTTGGATTCCTATCTTAGTCATTTGTATACGTATCCAACTAAAGTAAATGTCACGTTTCATAAAAGAAGACATGCCTACTCTAAAAATAACAATAATTGCATTTTACTCTCCTTAAAAATTTATTCTTTTCTAAGTAGTCTGAAAACACCGTAATTATTTTTTTACTTTTTAGTGAATTTTTTGCAGTGTATATTTTGTTGAAGTGGGTGTTATGTTTATGTTATGAATGTTTTATTTCTTGAATTTTAACGGAGATCTAGTGCCTACGTTCCTAATTCGAGCTGTTTGTCGTTAAGGAGTTCCGATGTTCCTCCGCATTCCTAAGTCCAGAACGTCATTGACCACAGTTAGGTACTTACCTAGGCTTGGATTGTCATAAACCTTTCAATATCTCAAATATTATTTGTTTCATATTTGAAATCCTAGGTCCAATGCCAATGTAATCGAAATGGGACCACTTTGAAAATATTCCCCTTCGAACAAAAAAAAAAAAAAAACATTTTCTAAATAGCTTTATAAATGACGGATTTCTGAGGTAACAAATATATAATAATACTAGCAGTCCCCCGCGGCTTTGCTCGCGAGTATTATTCGTAACTGATAATATTTACTTTAATTGAAAAACCTCTTTGTACACAAGATTGGTACTTCAGACATCAAGTGTTAGAATGTCCAAGCGGCTAGTTGAACTAATTCTGCAAAAGGATAAGTAGCTATAGCTGTCCACGCGAAAAGCAGTCTTAAGTTTGTCCCTGCCATTAACAGCGACTTCGCCTGGGCCTTATTTATAAAACTGCCAATTTGACGTTCTGGGGTAATTACAGACATCTAAGGTAAGTGGTTACACGAATGAGAAACATCTGTTTACCCTGTGTACAACCATTGGTGACGGTGCCCTGAATTATATATTGTCAAAATATTCACTTTAAATTTATTGACTTTACAAAGTTTCAGAGGGTAAACGTTTCGCGGAAACGTATTTGGTGCCCCAAACCTGAGATTAGTGAGATAATATATTTATCGGTTTACTGGCAAAAGTGACAATGTCAAAATGAGATAAAATTACAAAAATATATATGTTGTTCACGAACAATTGCCCAAGTTTAAAGTATATTCGTAGTTTCGTACTGTTGTGTCATACTATAGTAACATACCACATTTTTGTTAATATCTACAATTTAATACTGTTTTCAAACGAAATAGCATTTATGACTCAATCACTTTTGGCAGTATACCGACGATATGTCAGCTGATATTGTAGAGGAACCTAAGTGGAAAGCGAACAGCAATTTTACCCCTTTTAAAGACTACATGTAAATTGCACTAATTCGATCTGCCTTGTAGTTTTTGTGTGTTAGAATTGAACGTTTGCACGCAGCTTTTAACGGAATTCGAGCCCAGAACCTCCCGGAATTTCGACCTAAGTGACAAACAACTGCGCCACGTAACGTCGAAATAATTCATGAAAATAAAATTTATTGAAGAAAAAAATAACTGTGTCCTGGGCTCATAGAGGTTGTACAACACCACGTCTCGATAGGTTACTGTAGTGAAACTCCTGTATAAGTTGTTTCTCGCTGCTCGTTCCTGCTTTTCGGATCGTCTGCCTTGAATATTGACCAACTAAGTTTTATTCTAATAGTTACGTTTCTTACATATAAAAAAATACGTACATATTTTTTTAAATATTTACGTAAGCATCACTCTGACGCGAACAACACCTCAATATCGCTACTAGTTAGATAGATATCGTGGGTTGATGGAAAACAAATTTTATTTTTTTCACACTTTTGGGTGTCGAATTTCGAAATATTTTAAATTTACATCTTAGACATTTGTATAAGTATCCAACTGAAGTGTAAATCACATCGCTAGCCCGTTCAGTTGAATTAAAATCGATCATTCACTAAAAAAACACATATCACCCCTGCACAGTATTGAGAAATCGAATTTCGAAAAACCTGAAAACCGTTTTGCGAAAATTTCTGTAATCATCATCCTGAAGAAAAAATTAATTGTACATCTCAACGGGTTCGATAGATATCGAGGATTTATCTAAAACACGTTCAAGGTCTTTTCATCACTTAAGAGAGTAAATTTCGAAAAACCCTTGGATCACGTTTTAGAATACTTTATTGGTATCTCGTGGACGAAAAAAACACAATGTTAGCCCGCTGGGTTCAAGATATATCGACGATTAATTGAAAACGCTTATCACCACTTTTCACCCCTTTTCACGTTAGGTGGCGAATTTCGAAAATTCCTGAAATCACTA
>PNEQ01008034.1:40401-58151 GCA_003012365.1 Medauroidea extradentata
GTCGAAAACTCATATTACCCCATTTTTAACCAGTTTAGGGCCGAATTCGGAAAATATATTTTAAATGGTACTTGGGATACTTACAAAAGCACCAATTTAAAGCAAAGAGTACTTCGATATCTCGATTGATTCGATAGATATGGAAGGATAATCGAAAACACATTTCACGTATTTTCACCCCTTTAAATAAAGAATTTCGGAACGATTTTGTGTCCTGTCATAGACATTTGTAAAAGTAACCAATGAAAGTTTAAATCACGACGATAGCCAATTGTGTTTCAAAGATAAAGACGATTCATTAAAAACACATTTTGCCCCTTTTTACTGCTTGGGGGTCGAATTTCAAAAAAACCTAAAACCACTTTTTGGGTATTTACGTAAGCAATATTTTGAAGTGAATATCAACTCTCTATCCTGAAGGGTTCGATAGATATCAATAGTTGATTGGAAACACATTTAAGGTCTTTTCTGCCCCTTAAATGTTGAACTTCGAAAAATCCTTAAATTGGCTAATATGCATTTTACGAGTGTCCTATTAAAGTAAAAATCACGATGATTGTCCGTCGGGTTCGAGCTCTATCGACGTTTCTTCGGAAACACATTTCACCCCTTTTCACCCCCTTAGAGGTCGGATTACGAAAAATCCCTTCTTAGTGCTCGCCAAGACCTGAAGGGAACCCCCACAAAAAATTTAACGATTCTAGGTTCAGTGGTTTGGGCTGCAGTTTGATATGTCAGTCAGTCAGTCAGTCAATCAGTCAGCTTTCATTTCTATATATTGAGATAACCGAATTTATAGAGTCCTCCTTGCTTTGGAGTTAGTTAAAAATTACTAAACATGGACAGCTCAGGAATGTCAATATATTACCTTGAATAACTAATCTAAGTTTCGTCTGCACACTCATAAAATACATGTTTGAGTATTAAGAGTATCAGGTGTGCCGTAATCGCAATATACAGAGTTAGTCAATGTTAGAAACGTTAACTAAATTTGACGATGTATATTTTGAGACATTCAAAGTTTCATCATTGATTATTACGGGAGCATATTATATATAGCTGTTATTGAATGAAAATAGCACCTTGATACACTTCAGATTAAGCCCCCAAAGACAAATTTCATTCGACAGTATTGTTCGAATTAAATAAGAAGTTTACCAGGAATTCCCTTGCGCCATTTATGACAGTTACAATGATTATGACGTCATATTACAGAAGTGATAGCTCGGAGTAAGTCTGACTCATTACCGAACAATCTCATCATGCGCACCCATTGGAGAGGCAAAGCAACAAATAATACACGTTTTCACGAAATGAAGGCCTACATTTTGCCTGATTTAAAATTATAGTCATCTTGATATAGCAATTCGGAGAAACAATTCAGACGGCCTATCAAGTATGCCAACGCAAGAAATTAAAAACCTGAATGTCTACTTTTACAAGGAGCAACAGATCAGACGACATGTCAAATATGGCATGACTGCTAAAAAAATCGTGATGCGCAGCCCTTACAAGGAGCAACAATTCAGACAACCTATCAAGCATGCAACTGCTAAAAAAAAATTAAGGACTGCCCTTCTAAGTGGCAGTATTACAGACAACCTATCAAGTATGCCAATGCAAAAAAAAAAAAAAAATCCTGAAGGACTGCCCTCCCAAGGGCGAGAATTCAGCTCCTCCAATTACTTGAGTCATTGTTTTCATCGCTAATAATGCTTCTAATTACATTTAATTTTGTCGTTTCCTTATATGTGAGATATTAACTACGCCAAGAAAGCAATGTACACTGAGAAAAAAAAATTTTAAAATCGAGCAAAATTTGTTTGAAACAACCAAACATTATATTTCAATAATTACAAACAAATGTATGACTTGTCACAACAAAATTATTTATTTGAAATATGTTCGCTGTTTTAAGCAAACGACGTGGATAATGGCGCCACACAGATATTGTTAAATCGAACATACACATATTTGATCAACCATAAGTTTAGGACATTTAAATTATTTTGTTTGCTCTGATCACGAAAGTAAGAGTCATTTGCATATCCATTCTTATTTATACAAATATATTAACGCGTAAATATATATATATATAATAACAGGTAAAACGGATACACACGGATTCGATCCCACAGCTTTCAGATTACCGACCACGCACGTTACCCCTAATTTTTATATTTATATACCTATGACATGTAATTCCGATATACTTGTGATTCAATTGTTAGACTCGTGTGCACTAGGCAAACAATTTTTAACCGTTATAGTTATCATTTAATATAACGTAATTATTCAAACGAACACAATGATTAATACTCTATAAATGTAGTAAATACCTATACTTAAAAAAAAAAAAAAAGTGAGACAAGTTTTTTAAGCCACCGTGGGTGTAACAGCTAACACGTGCGTACTAAATAACTGCAATTGCAAGAACGACTTTCCGAACGAACATAATTATTAGTATTTTCTAACCGAATATTTCGTTTGTTTTAATATCTTCCATAGTTAAATTTACCAAATTTGCCGATATTAATGGCATACAAGTCTTTAAATGGACACACAAGAGGATACTTGAAGTACAAGTGAAAAAATATAGTTACGTGGTTAGTAAATGACATTCTGCAACAACTTACCAAAAACAAATAGCTTAGCACATTACATTTTGAAGAGTTGCATCAGCGAACATTACAAGAAGTTATACTACAGTATATTAAACATGCCACTTACCCAGGTGTTATTAATACGGAGGGGTTATTTCTTGAATTATATGGATATGTCCTTGTATTAATTAATACGGATACGGATTCATTCTGAGATCAGGTTCCAAATAAACAAATAATCAATAATACTGCGCGTGCAACAATATTGGTGTGGATATTACTAGTAAACAATTTAAATACATTTTCAGTTCTATTTCTATAGCTACAAATTTATATCTGCTTAAAAAATTCAATCAAACCTTTTTATTCGGTGTATTGACTGTGAATTTCCTGCGCCTAAACAGTTACACATTTAAGCTCTAACTTAGGTATACCAGCGGTGTTAGACATGTATTACTTACGATAAGAGAAAATACCTGTCATAACAATATATGCATCTGAATTATTGAGAATTTAGAGTAATAAAATAAACTTTTTAAAAATTATATCCTACTTGTGATAACACTGAGAAATGACAGTGCGTACATTAAGTAAGTTACATTTAAAAACTGGCATACTTAATATACATTAATATTTTCAGATATTTACGATTCTCTTGGTGAAATTATTTATAAGTTTTCTTTTTGTCAAGTAGAAGAGTAGCCTACAAATGTCCAAGCATTAGACTGTAAACGGAGTACAAAGAATAATATAGTAGTGACGTTTATATTATAATTGTTGCACAAGGACACAAATTGCCTGGAAATATAAATTATGTACGAATTAAGAATGTACTAACTTTACAAAAACTTACATGTAGCGTACTAGTTACTAAAACTCTATAGTATTTATCATTTAAATTATAAAATTACGTAATATAAAACTTTTCACAAATATCTTTACTCAGTACTTACCAGTAAATGTGTAATGTTTAAGTAAGGAGAATATTTGGTATAAAGCATTAGCGAGTGTCGCATTCGTTTATCTCGCAACAAACATGAGTATTGCGAACATCCTCATTGTTTGATGAAATGCTTTACTTACCATTGTAAATAACGTACACAGATTTTTGACATGTAAATAATTTCTGAATTACCGAAAACCGTTACATATTGACCTTCGTTCTAGAGGTAACGAAATCCGACGTGAGTTTAGTCGTTCTCCCATCCTTCTTTGATCCTGGGATGTTGACTGAATATTCCCTGCAGAACCTTCAGCTTCTCCGCGGAGTTAACAATGGCGAGGTGCGCTCCTTCATCTTCACATATCTTCCAAGCTTCAAACCAAGACTTGGGAGTTGTGTGCATCTTGTAGTAACCTTGGTTAGATGCCAGCTTGCAGCCAGGGCCAGGTCTCGCCCCTTATGGAGGAGCTGTTCAAATACACAGATCAGACTTCACATTTGATTAGCCTACTATTACACCTGTAGGTACGTATTTATCTTCCTTTGGCGTTCGGTTACATATGACTGCTTAGTACAAAATAAAGTAAAATTACCTTTTGAAAATTTTTGATGTATGCAATGTTATTAGAGTATATGTTAATTTATGCATCAACGTGCATATTTGATATATATTTCTTGTCACTTCTCACATGTCCGATACATATCTGCACACTCATCCCAAGTGAACGCCATACTGCGTGACAAATTGCATCCTATGTTCTACAACACAGCTAACACAACTATTGTCCTACTGGACTCACGTGTAACATGCTTTCGATGCGAAATGCCAGGATCTCTACGAGAACGTCAAGTTCTTCCCTTTTTACCTATAAGTGAGGCAGTGGCTGTCAAATTGCTACAGCGTTCGCCTCAAACAAAAGTTGTTCAGGTGTGATTGCTGTTGCGGTTACTCGGATTTTTGCACGAGAGTATCGTGCATGGAAGATGTCATTGGTATGTTTGTTTTATTGGCGTTCTCTCATTTCCCACTTTAGTACAGGCGTTGCTCCGTATCCACCTTACGTCACCCCGCATCAGCAGTTGCAGCTTCGCTGTTAAGGCGGCCGACTGGCGAAGGATATGTTTGTGTGTGTAAGACGATAATTAGGTGCTAAGAGAATGCAGGCTGACACATGTATTGTGATATCGCCTCCATGCCCAAAGTCGTAAACGCGCATGTAGTGTTAGTAGAATAGTATATTCGATAATATTGCAGGAGCTAGAAGCGGTGAAAAAGGAAGGGGGGCAATCTTTGCAGCATTTGTCTCGTAATTATTTGTGTATGGTCGTCCCACCATCTTGGTTACTGTCTGTTGTATTATCCTAGCTGCCCTCATAGGCTCCAACCTCCATAATGTTCTTTTTATTAGTTAGATAGGTGCCCTCTAGGTATGGCTGACTGTAGTTGTTAGTTACCTTTTAGGTGGCGCTGATTATTCAGACTTTGGTCCTGAGTCTTACCGCTAGGTGTTGCTCATAGCTCTACCCATCGTCTTGGTTCCAGTGTCGTCTGCTAGATAGCATTGGTGTTGTTTGTACAAATGGTTCTGTCCGTCTCTGTTTCCTAGTCTCACCATTAGGAGCGCTAACCCCATAAAGTAATTTTTCTTTTCAGGTACTGAATAAAGACTCTAGCCATGACTTCGATGTTCCTCTGAACATACACCATTATATCTGTGTAGCTGCATGTTGCTTCACCCAAAATAGTATTCAATTTAATTGTTTACCATTAATTTCTATCACTTGGTTCATTCTTTGCTCGTGGTAGAGACAGTGATACTTCAAAACGTTTTATTATGTCTTAAAAAATGTCTACGTCTTTATAGGGCCCGTTCTTCCTGTAATGTATCATGGTACACTGCAGGGAACAACTTAAATTCTTAAGGTATTTTTTATTCTTCTAAGTTATTGAATATGTTTCACTCGTGTAGATCTTGGAATAAATATTTTTTGTGAGGTGTTTATAAATAGTGTAACTTAGTACGATTTTACCTTATGTAGTAAATGTGTTCTGCTAATTCTTGGTAAATTTTATTTTTGCTATGCTTTGTCAAGGCTTGGTAGATTTGATATTGTGGGTATATCCTTTATATAACATTTATTTAATCGTGAAAAATAACCTAACCTAACTCAACTTAACTTGACCTCCTACCATGTTATATGTCTAACGTTGTCTCTGTTCCTTCTTTAACATAATATTTTTTTCCTTTGTATGTATGAATAACAGTATTAATTTTTTAACTTGTTTATAAATTGCAAGTATTTTTTACCGTGTTTTAGCTTTTACACGTGCTAGACTTCTTGGGATTTATATTTTAGTCATGTACCTGTTCTGTGAGTTTATTTGTCATGTTTTTGCTTAATTCCTTAACATTTATACAGTTACATTCGTGTATGTAACTTTTCCCTTGCAATATGATTGATAAAAAATATATATATATGCTTACGTGTAGAAAGTATGGTTAATTTGTGTTGTGTTAAACACTTTTATGTGTTATGTTTCTGTTCTTTAAATGTTTTTCCCTTTCGTATACGTTTGTTTTTATTTACATGATCCTTTTATTCTCTCTCTCCTCTCTCTCGCCCTCTTACTTACTCTCCCTCTCTCTCTTTCTAGGATGTTACATGTTGGATTTCCTGTGTTTGACCTTTAAAGACTGTTTATCGTTTTTACATGTTTGGTTTGAGACATTTGTTCTGTGCGGAACTTTGGTATATGATTTCTAGTATCGCACAGTAACTTTTCGTACTTTGGTTTAATTATTGTCTTGTATCTAATTTATTGCTGTATATGTTTTTATAATTTTTTTTGCCTGTATCTAGGTATTGGAAATACTGTTTTTGTTAAACTTCCATTGACATTTCTTCCTGCAATTAAAAAATCTGAACTTTTTCCGTTGGTGTCAAAACTACTGTACAGTTTTATCCTGGTGAAGGTGCTCATAACTATTTGTTTAGGCCCTCCAATATTTTACTTTATGTTATGTGTATATATATTTTTTAATTCAATAAAACTTGTTTTGTTATGTTTGGACCGTGGTTCTTCAGTTACAAGTTTATTGTTTTTGCTGCTGTGCACCTACCTTATTTTGGGGACTTGAAAATATCAATACCATTGCACCAGAATCTAGAGTACTTCATACATCATACAATTTGCAGCAATAATATAGTAATGTATAGAACAAACACTAAAAACTCACACATATTTCAACAACGAAAGTAATTACAACAACTCGTGCCAACTAAATTGTATATACAAAAAAATTTACCAGTATTAAATAATATGCCCTCTTCTCATAAATAGTTAAACAAGTTTAGCGAATGTAAAATTGAAAAAAAATATGTAGAAGTAAATACACTGAGCACTTAAAATTTAGGTCAGTTTTGCTCATTGTACTTTTAACCACCATTAGAAACATTTCGTAACTAAAACTGTAGGTCTACTTGTTGTATCAGTAAAATAATAAATAGTAGAACTTAAATCATTCTTTATAAACAATAAGCTGCTAAGTTTTGTAGTAAACATTTCTTATGAAACGATAAGAAACATGGATGAATTATAATTTTTGTATAGTCTGTATATTGAATATTACAGCAACATAAATTACTTTAACTTTTAGAAACATAAATTTGCTTGTGATCTGGAAATTAGTTAAAAGAAAGTAATCGGGGCCGTCAGTTCATTTAACCGACTGTGTCATTCGCCTTTTATGCATTCATGTACTCTGTAAACGTTTATGTTAGGGACCAGCTGATGATGGGTGGTTCGGGCAATCACGTGGCTAGGTTTTGTCAATCA
Source organism: Medauroidea extradentata (assembly GCA_003012365.1). Taxonomy (NCBI): domain Eukaryota; kingdom Metazoa; phylum Arthropoda; class Insecta; order Phasmatodea; family Phasmatidae; genus Medauroidea; species Medauroidea extradentata. The sequence continues at coordinate 47,786 of PNEQ01008034.1, forward strand.
ACCAAAGATATATAAACGCCTGCATGTAACTAAGTGTTTTAAGATGCCAGGGATTCAAATAAAATACAAATATTTTACGTGTTCGCTAAATATTGCACTTATAGCGACGACCGCAGATAATTTGTTAGACGTTATTTTATTTATATTACACGTGATATTCGTCCAGGCTTCTTGCTTCGAAACATTTTATATTGTCCATTGACTTTCACTTTTCTGTGGTTATGGTTATGTTTACCGTTAAATTTGTTCATGCCAATTAGCTAGATACATCGACTAACAGCAGCTTGCCCTGCTCTCAAACAGGATAACAATAAGTACATTTAGAAGCTGCGCTCGTAACGTATTTAATCAGCTGACCAGCGGCATCGTCCGGCCCCATACCCATACTTGAATATTCGGGTAGTGATCCCGCCGGGAATCGAACCTGGATCGCCTTGGTAAAGTAACGGACGCCGGCGGGTTTTCTCGGGGCACTCCTGTTTCTTTCACTCTTCGATTTCTACATTCTCCTACTCCCTTTGTGTCACCTTCACGGGCACTTAATTTCTATTCCTTTTACAACAGTTATTTTCTAATACCTAAACAAGAACATATATTGCAAAACTGTAGCACGCTTTTGTTAAAATAGCGTAAACCGAATTATTTGACTTTCGTAAGACAAAATGCGCAATAGTTTCAGCTAATTATGCAAGTATGGGAACTCTCATTATTGATCTTATTAACCAAATCTATAAAATTTTTTATTTTGAAAGTAGGCTACAAATATGTTACTATATTTTAATATAGTAAAAACTATTTTTAACAAAACTCTGCAAGCGTTTAGATATCTACTCTCGTTTAGGAATAAGGAAATAATTATCGTAAGGGCAGTAGAAATGATACATAATGTGTTTTAAAGAGTTGACCAATATATCTCTATTCTTTAGTACTAAGAGAAACAACCATAGACAATTCCAGTACAGCCACTAAGGCCGTTATACGTAAACACAAGGTACTACATAAGTGCTACCATCTCAGGTGCTTGAAAAGCAAGGGTCGAGACCTAACGCTCGTCCGTATTCCTAAACGTCCTGAGATGGTATAGGATAAGTCACGGCATATTATTTGCCATCCCGTGTGCGGATATCAACAAACGAAAGCGACGCTGGGCAGTGCTGTTTATAGAACAAGTAGCAGTGATTTTCAGCAGCTATTTAACAAAAAATACGTTTAATTTTCACATTTAAAACTTAATATAATACAAGAAGAGTATTCATGGACATACGCCATTGTTTGCGAATGTCGCCAAGTCGCAGATTAACCCACAAAAACATATAAAAAATGACGGGAACTGATCTCAGATCCCGAAACGTCGCATCTGTTGTCGTCGAAGAGAACCTGCTATTTCCGTCTGTGTTGTTTTCGTTGTGCTGTCTCACCTACAACCTTTACTGTCGCTGTGTTAATTTGTGTTGTCCTAGTCGTTTTTTGTCCATCATATTCATATACTTTGTCCTGTCCTTTTTTTTTTTTGTTCTCTATTATCATATACTGACTATATTCCTACCCTGGAATTATTTGTGTGTATGTTGACAACGACCATATCTGGTCTTATGTAAGTAATTTTTTCGTAATTTTGTTGCTTCTTTATTTTCTTTGCATTTTTATGTTTTTGTGGGTTTATCTGCGACTTGGCAACATTCGCAAGCAATGGCGTATATCCATGAATACTCATCTTGTCATACATCCCCATTGCAAAAATCTTTCAAAGATCGTAATATAATACATTTTAAATTGTTTAAACTAGAAGTAATAATAAATATTGTAATATTAAATCAAATGCACCTAATATAACTTTGGGAATTTAAGTAAAAAAAAAAAAAACAATCCCTTGTGCAAAAGCAAAAAAGAGTGTACATTTTTTAAGTTACTATCTAGGTGGACGGCTTTTGCGTGTTCCATACTTTGAAATGCGGAAGCTGTAAGATCGAGAAAGTACGCGCATCAGGCTTTACCCTAGCCTCTAGGTGCAAATAACTAACTGGCGTTCGGTCTTCCCGTCAACAACACACACACACAGCTGAAATTTTGACGGTAAAGGTGAGTTGTACACGTCTGTACTCTATAGAAGATGCTGTACCAAGATTTCAGTGCTCAAAAAGCACCGCAAAAACATCAATTTTTTTGCCATTCTGGCCGCTTGACAATATGCTTTAATGATTACTGGCGGACCTAAAATTGGTACACGCACGTGTATAATATTGCTAAGCAGACATCACTCATGCGCGTTGAGTAGTTTTTGAATAATCTGGTAACAGCCGAATCTCGGAACATCGATCGGCGGCCTGGGCAAACGGTCACCTTAATGACTTGCGCACACATGCAGGACCACGAAGTCTTTACTTCTTTTTCTTTATTCCTACTTTTCATTGTCCGTTTGTGTGTTTCTCAATTTCTCCTCCACATTAAAAAAAACTAACATACGGAGCGAATATAATCAAACTTCATAAAAATACAGTACAGTAGGCTAAGTTGATTTTTAAAAATGTGATTTGTTCATATTAATCACGGTCATTTTAAATGTTTTTTTTTCATGAGAAATTTAAAACTAATTTCTGAAGACACGCGTTGTTTATATTAGCCTATCAAAACACTGGCAATGACAGTATCTATGTTTTCTTGATCACATGAGTTATCTACATTAACCACTCATCTGAAAATCACCAAACTCGGTACATATGTTTTATATTAACCTATTTTTAGCAACTCATTTTCAGTTTTAAACACAGGATGATTCAGGATAGATTTTATTAGTACCCCGTGGAGAAATTTATGCTGAAGTAAATCGAAAATGTAACTTCAATGTTTCCGTGAAATTAATTATAGTTTAAAACTTACTTCAACATTTTTCTTCTTTTAATAAAATAAACTAATTAATCTGTGTTTTGACACTACGCAGTGTTAATTTGCTTTTTATTTTAAGAAATTACGTTTTGTGGTTAATTTCAGGTTAACATTACTACCACTATAATTCACTTCGCAGAAACATTTGAGAACCTATTTTCGACATATTTTTCATAAGCTATCGCCACGTCAAATTAATACACTTTGTCCCGCGTAACTAAAAAGGGATTTGTATATTTTGTGTTTTTGACGATTCAACGTTTATAATAATCAACGTCCTCTGTTTTCCAGTATTTCATGTCATGAATTTATTTTTTACTGTAACAACTGGGCCGACTCTAAGAACATTTTATTTAAAAACCTTTATGTTCCAAACCTTGGTTTAACTAGCTCCTACTGTTGTAGGTTCACTACGTTAGAAGATAGCATTATATGAAGAAACAAAGATATATTTTCGTATGTTTACATCTACATGATCAATGTGAATTCTTTTGGTTTATTTGCACCAAATTGAGAAAAGTAGTCTTATTAGTTTTATACTTTCTCGATATGTGCACAAAAATGCACATATCATTAGCAGCTTAGTGTACGAGTGTGTTTACTTAAAAAATAAAACTGTAATATTTTAATGTGGAGAAGATTGTCCTCTAGACCAAGGACCGAAAAAAAAAATTAATATTACGTTAGGAGAGGCATTGGAATGCATATTAAGTGTCATGTCATCTCTATGCACAAGCCACTGAACCAGCGAGCAGATTTTCTGTCCTACAAACAGCTTTTTGAATTAGACTTTTACGAATTTGTAATTTGTTTTCATATATTTAACTAAATTGTTAATTACAACGGCATGAGAATGGAGTTATTTTTACAAATTTGAAAGCTTAAATACTGTATTTACAGCACTCTAGTTGCTTTAAAAAACACCCCGCAATATATATATATATATTCCGTAGGTGAATATATTGTGAACACGTTTAATCATTTCTGAAACTTTTATTTAACATGACGTAAAGCAGTTTAAATATAACGAGTTCTTCACGTAAAAATATAAACGAGATTCGTTTTAATTTACTAGTAAAATTTTTATTTCGGAAATTAATTATACAAATATTTGAATAATTGTAAATAACAACAAAGTCAATACTTCTGAATGTAAGTTAAACGTGTCGTATGTCATAAATATGTATTTATATCAACAGTCTATAACAATTGCGTTTGCATATTTTCTAAGAAGGCCGGTTTACAAAAGGCGCCTATTGATCGTAGGTCCAATATTCTTTAAATTTTTGAGCATTCAGAACAGAAAAAGTCAAGTCATTAAATTCCGTACACTAGACGTGGTTTACTTAAATACTGACTGAAATTTACAGGTGAAGAAAAATTTCTATTCATAAACAGTGGTCCATTGCTCTTGTCCACTTACTTTTTTTTTATTTTTGAGTTACTTTAATGCTTAGAAACTATATTACGAAAATAAACATTAGTTTAATGTTTGCCTTATTATGCTACATAGTATAAAAAAAGTAAAAAGAGAATTTCGGAGTGTCATGGATTCGAACCCGAACGAATTTACTACCCGGTCGACGCCTTAGCGCCTGACCTACCAATCTACCTGAAAAAAATGTAAGTATTCTTCAATGCTGTGAAAATTACAAATTTGTTGATCTTGGAATATTTAGGCTTTCAAACTGCTAGTGAGTTATTATTTAGTATTCCTGCAGCCACAAAGTTTCATTTTCTGTATGGTTCGACTGTTTTAGTTTTCTATTTTATTATTAAAAGCGGTATTCGTCCAGCAAGCGGTAAAATACGTTGTAACGCGTGTAGCCGTCTATAATGCTAAGCATACTGCGCATGCGTAATTATATTAAGGCAAGGAAATGTCACAGATTAGTCATGAATAAGTAATGTCCTGAACCTAAACCCTTATAAAACATTTAGGGATACCGGCCTAAGAGCCGATAAGTTGCACAGAAATCTATTACTACCATACGTACACCCCAGTAAAATAGAATGTACTTATAACTAACTACTACACTAGACTAGACTTTAGTTCACTGCTATACAATTGATTGGCGGTTTAGTCTGCACTTCTTTAAACTACGTTATGTATTTACATGTGTAATCACTATTTTTAAACAAATATCTGTAAAGCAATGCTATGTGACAGTTTACGTGGTTGGCTGTTGGTAAGCATGACAAAAATTGAAGATATTTGAAAACTGCTGTATTATGAGTTTATTGTTACCTATAAACGGGACTGTTGGGGAGATTTGTTGCTTACATCTACAAACACCAAGGAAAGTTGACTTAAAATTAAACATTTGAAAGAAGCAAACAAATTACCGGAGTAAATTAGGTATTAAAACTATAAATTTTTCACTACATATATGCTGCAAAATCTAATTAGAACGAATTGTCCACAGCAAAGATAAAATTCAGAATAAAATTCGACGAACTACAAAAAAAATGTTCTTGCATATTTTTATAAGTAAACATGAAGAAACTATCCTACTTAAATTTTTGAAATTATTACTGTCGGTGATTTACTGGTTGCACTGAAACGTATAGTTACTTTGATTACTAAGCCAAAACCTTACTTTAAAATGCGTGAATAAATTATGTGATATTGCTGTAGTTGCTACTTAAAGTCACGCCGTAATTTTAACACATTCTGTTATTGGAAGGCATATTGCTTACTTTTTATTTTAACTATAATTTACTATTGTATTATTTTCTGAATTTACTATTCAAACTTTATGGTACGGGCCATTTGAAATGTATTAGCAATCTATCACATAAAGTACAATTCAGTTAACTTACGTTTAGATTGTAAATCTAGTGTTGACTGTTTGGGTACTTGATAACTTCTAATATACTTCGATTCAGTTTGGCTGTTTTATAGTCTAGTTAACAGTTTGGCTGTTTTATAGTCTAGTTAGTATGGATTAAAAATAATGTGCCAAACAGATTACACTTGAGCTACTTAAAATATAACTAGCTAACAGTATGATCCGTAAGGAGATTTATCTCAAGGCAATAGAACATATGGCAGATATTTATAACGCACTGCTATCAATAGTAACACCAACTCAATAATAATTTTCTTCGATAAATATTATTTCTGAAGAAATTAAAATATATTTATAATAATTTTTTTTAAACTTCTTTTGTGATTGTTGAATTATGGCAGAAACAAAAAAAATATTCAATAGACTAATATGCATAATTATTGAGTCTCAGTGGTCGTGATAGAGCATTCGATCTGTCACATGTCGAAATGTTTAACATAATTTAAGGTACTAGACAGTTAAATTATAAAAATTTTTAGCAACTAATAAAAATATTTGTTGCATGCGTATACAGAAACAACACCACGAGATTCGTCTGACAAGTTGAACAATGCCTGTTTCGACAATAGTATTGTACATACATTTAGAATTTTCGCTTATTTTGTTTTTCAATATGTATGCGCATATGTTCATAATCATGAAAAATTACTTAAAATAAGAAATTATTTTTATGAACAATTTTATTAAAGTCGCATGGACTACACAGCTTCGATATCTTAGTAAATCCAAATAACGAAATATTACATAGGAAATAAATAAGCAGAAAAACAAGACGTTTAGATGGTAAAATTATAATCGATTTAAAAGATGATCTCAATAAAATTATAAATAAATAAACTATGCACACGATTTTTTTGTTTAAGGGCACAATAACGGCGTCTAATGTACTTGTGCACCGAGTTTTATGAAATTCTGAAAACGGTCCATTAGCGCTGTCGCCGCAAAAAAATATATATAACTGGGCATCATTTTGAAAGTACAAAAAGAGCATGATAAAAATAAATAAATGTAATGTCTCTTTAAGAAGTAACTGCTGTATGTAACCAATTTTTAAATTAAATTCTGAAAATTTGTTCTTTAGATTATCTTGTGAGAGAAAAAAAATTTAAATGGCCACCACCGTGACTATAGGCTACGATCACAGCCTGAACAAATTACTTTGAAGTCTTGTAACCGTACGAAGTAGTGTACATGTACCGAGTTTAATGTAACTAAGGCTAATCGTTTTCCAGTTATCTCGTGTGATCAACAATATTCCATTTGTCACCGGTGTGGATATATGAACACGGCGTGAACAACACAGACCTTCATAAATAAAAAGTGATCTTACGAAGTAATATGTGTGTTCAAAGTGTAATAAAATTAGAAAAAAATATTTTGTTACACGTCATATTAACAAAAATTAATTAAAATGTTTGCGGTTTAAAAATATAAATAAAAGCGAAAGTACGTTGCTGTACGTGCAGCAGTTAGAGGAAATTCAGATATATAATTCTTAAGTTGTCTTGTGTGTTAAAACAAATGAAATGACCTCCATTTCGGAAAATTAAATACGGCACGAACAAAATGAAGTACTATATGTTTAACAAGTTAAATGTAGTTCAGTCCACTGGTACAGGAGTTTTTATGTGGCGACATACATAATATACAGCCAGACGCATAAAACACTTATATGGTTCAGACAGCCTATTTGCATAGGCCTATTTGTTTTACTGTGGGATTTTCTGGAACCAGGGAACATGGATTTGCAATGGTGTACGTCCATAAAACAGCTCAATTTTTTATACAAATACATTGCAGGAATTGTTCAAATATCACGTTTTCCTTTGAAAGGTAATATGTAAGTATGCTTCCAGTAGTTTTTATTTCACATATTTAGATGACCTTGGATCCCGAAAATATGAAGTGTAATTACTTAATATATACTACAGTTGATTCATTTATTAGTTTTTTTAAACGATAAAACAAGCAAGCAAGTTAGCCTGAAGAACAGAGAGATAGGGGTGGGTTTTAAGTGGGAAGTGGGCTGTTTGGTTGGGGATGGGAAGGAGTTAGTGGTGTTGTGCATCGAGGAGGATGTAAAAACTGCGTCCTTACACAAAACACCTCAGATCCTGGGAGGCATTTGTATTGTTCGGACTCTGTCAGCCAAATTAGTATAGTCGTCGGGGAACGATGAGTAAATATCATGCATGTAAGTATCACAGATAAAATTGGCTTTGTTGGATACATTTTTGAGTATTTAACTATCTGACTGAATTCATCTTCAAACGATCGTTCATTGCTAGTTTGTGAGGTGTGGGAGCAGGTTTGAAGCATTTACCACTATTGGTTGATGAATTTAAGGGAAAGTAGTGTCATCATTTTAGATTAATGTATTGTTCATCATAATTATAATTTCAGTTTCATTTCAAAAACTTAAACTTCATTACAATTTGAAATATATACTTGCAGATTTTCTTACGTCTTGCATGCTAGTTCTGTTATGCCATTTGAAATCATCTATAGTAATCAATAAATTTTCTACTCCGGACGTTAGTACAAGGTAGACAATTACAGGCATTCCGTCAACACTTTCTTTAAATAAACCATAGAGTAATACTCTGTACAGCAACGCAGACAAAATTTTAAAAAATGACACCCAAAGACATTTTATTCCTAAAGCGATGATAAACTTGTGTTGTGTTGACAGCTGTTCTTCTCCATTGTTGTAGAATCTTTAACTGTCTAAAAAAATACTTCCTAAAAAACTATAACTAAAATATATAGATTGATTTTAATAGAGTGCTCGGTGATCTCATATTCTTTGGTGAATCCGAAGAAACTGATTTATCTGCCAGTGTATTCCTGCTGATTTTTGTGAGTTATAGGATATGGAGAAATGTTTGAGGATCAAAAATACATTTAGAATAATATTTTCGATACTTAAACTTTTTTGGTGTTAAAACGAGAAACATGGCAGCTGACGATTGTTGCTATCCAAGATGGAGGAAAAATCCTCAATCGTCCATCGGACTCCGTTCACTGAACATATGTACATTCCTATAGTACTGATGACGGTTTCCAAAAGACCGTGCCTTAATAGATAAAATTACTAAATACAATTAGTATCATACGTTGCAGGTTGCCGCTATCTCGTAGTATACCCACAATTCGTTAAAGAGTTAGTTTAAGATATATTGAACAATTATTATTTGAGAAACAAACGCAATTTATTCAAATATCTAAAACAAAATATTTTTTTTACTGTTATAGTTGGCAGGTAGTAACGAGATTAATTTAACCATGTATTCATCTGTTGGTATAGTAAAAATATTGTTGAAGAGGTAGGTTATTAATTACTGGCTACATTAAAAATCGCTTAAAAATATGTGGTAGCTATCATTCACGAAAACACTACATATTAAATAAAGTGTATGGAACACTACGGTTGCGTTAAGAAGTGGATACTGGAAGAAAAAATACAGTATTATGTGTATAACGGTCAGAAATTTGGGCGGAACAGACCAATGTAATGTGTCAGTATTTGTTTATTTTCCTATGTGATTTGTTATTGTGTGTGAGACAATATTTAATTTTGACCAGACCTCAGATTATTATCTAGATGTGTAATGAGAATAATATTTTTGCTTGTTGTATGACAATACGTAAACTTTAATATTTGTCAGACCAGATAATTAGAATTTTAGATTACCACTGACTATTTTCTCTATGACTATCTGTTTTGTCGAGTGCTGATTAGCTGGTGGATTAACGCTTCTGAAAACAATGTTATTTTTTTGTATTCTTCGGATAGTTTGGCATTATTACAAGGGACGATGAGGAGAGCGGCAGCAAAACGGTCGTTGCTGGCTCTAGGATTTACCTTAATTTATTTAAGCCAAGTCGAGATGTTAGTTCAGGTCGCGTCTGTGGTGAAGACGGAGTCAAGAAAAGACAAGAGAGCCTGGACTCGGGACTACCGCGAAGTTATATTGATTAGTCTTCCGCGATTCGATATCGTGTGCTGATGAACAGTAGCCGTATGGGTCCGAGGGCCTAAGGGACGACTTCAGAAGGATAGGAGCAACTCTACGAGGTGTGCTCGAGGCCTGTCTTCAGAGATAAGTGTAACCATCTTACATACATGGCGTCATATTTTTTGCAGGATAGACGCTACACTCCTCCATGTTAATAAATGTTCCTGGCTTTAGTTTATGAACTTATATAACCTACGCCTATCCTGATTTAAATAGACTCACTCAGTTTGCTCTACCGATTGAAATTATTTTACGTTTTTATTTTGATATATCTGTCAAGGTTAAAATACTGTAAAGGCTAATCATTCACGTAGAAATATCTGGCTGGCAATTAATGGCAAGTAATTACCGATATTATTTAAATTTGACCTTTTGCAACTTCATAAGATTTATTGCTTTACGGAAATATTTCCACGTTTTTTAGCCTACTTTCCTCTAGGAAAGATAGGCTTATGAGATCGCGCGTCTGTCTGTCTGTCTGTATGTCTGTAAGTCTGTATGGATGTATGTATGTCTGTATGTCCCCCCCTAATAACTTTTTATACAGCTCACGGTAAATAATGAAATTATTACAGAATATTATGCCATGACTGGTGAGTACGACGCAATTTT
>PNEQ01008035.1:0-58073 GCA_003012365.1 Medauroidea extradentata
CCCCCCCCCCCCCTCCCAACCTTTCAGTACAAATTGCCAAAATTTTTGCTGAAAGGTTCCTAAGCTCAGCCTGTAACTGTCCATTGAATAGAACCTCCAACACGCTACTATTTGTTGTTCATCATTAGACATCGTCATCTAGCATTTACATATAATTTTGACATTCAACAAAATACATCCCTAAACAAGGTCGTTGCAACAATTTTCACTGACACTGTAAATATCATCTTTGCATCTCTGGTTCTCTGGAACCATAAACCCATACTCATTACTTTCAAGTGCCTACATTAGGGCTATTGAACTTTACACCAATTCTCAATACTTTAAACAAATTGACTTCAAATCTTTTTTTTTTTTTTCATAAGTCTGAAAATAGCCTCATAACATACAAATCATCAATTACTACAATTGTCCAATGATTGTAACACTGAATCCATTTGTTACCCTGCATGTAGCTCAAATTTCATTTGAAATAGAGTTCAAAATTTGTTCCAACCACCTCATGAACAAACACCTTCCCTCATATCAGTCCATTCCCAACATATGTATAATTACAACATTTATTTTAATCCTTTAAAGCCAAATCTGTGTTCTCTATTATACTAGAGGATACACTAAACCAATGTTACAATCTAAAATCCTCTTACATTATGGCACCTTGAACTGGACCCAACACAATACATTACTTCCACAACATATAACTATAACTTGAGATTTTACTATTGAAATAGTTACCCTTGCTTCCTCATTTACTAACCTTCAAGAATTCACATATCATATTATATCAAAATAAAATAATACCAGTATAAGTACATTGAACCTTTCTCAAGCCATTCTCAGCAACTAAAAGAAAACACAAAAAAATTTAAATTATATTTTGTAAACATTGCTGTGTCCAAACAGCTGATCACTCTCAGAAACTGGGTCAGACTACTGTCTGGCCACAATACATAAAAACATTAGTTACAATACTTTTACAAATTTGGCCACTAATAAAATTGGTTTACAAATTCTGATGAAACCATTCACCCTTACAGACTACCTTAATATCATCGCAACATATTCAACATTGCAATTTTGATTCCGAAACATTACTTTGTATTACTTCATATCCTACAAAATGCTCTTTTTCTTTATAATCTTTCTCTTTGGTCTATGTTCCCAATGCCAAAAAACAACTTGAAAGTGATTACTATTTAGCAGATAATAATATATGTGGCTGTGTTGGTATGTGACTGGGCTGGCAGGTTCTCGCAGAACACACATAACCGCTATGCCAAACAATTACATTAAGTGTTCCTGTCAGCAACACTGATCACTAATGCAACATTATACATACAGAATGCACCCAAAATGCAATAATACAAAACTTCACAAAGAGCAACACATCAATTACTTCAAACCATTTAGATAATTTACTGTACTTTTAACTTCACTTATCATCTCTCCATCATAAGTTAAACAATAAAATAGTCTAGGTTGGGCCTCCTCCTACCTACATATTACATTACATTAAAATGGCCACCCTCAGGTGCCGAACAACTGGTTCTATGTGTGTCCATTGGTCAACAGCGGGACACTTGCTCTTCTTAGCTCATAGAACAAATATTACTTATTTGCCAATACATGGCTACAAAAACAGATTCAACCCAAGCCAGCTACTTTCAAAACAATTTGCTCATATTTATTTAATTAAACAACATCAAATTCTCATCAACTCTCCCAGTAACAACTCACAACCTTGATGATCAGTGCTCAAAGAGTATTTATGTCTATAAATGTAAGAAAATAAGAATACTCAGGTGAGGTCCTGCCTGGCAGCCATCATCCATGAGTGTAAACAATGTCATTAGCAAAACAAACTTATCAGAACATCAATAAAATTAAGAAAGAAAAATTACTTGAAATATTAAAATTACCATGTGTAAGTGTTGTGAAGAAGACAAAATGTATCATGAAAGGCAGTACAAATATCACGCAATTGCGGCATGTGTGCACTAACAATTCCCACAGCCAGTCACAATTAGTTTTGACCTTGAAACATTAATAAAATACAATGAAAACTTCAGCAAACACAATAAATTCACTACCATCAATTTATCATAAAACCATTCATTTATACAAGTGTCAAATTAACTTTTATCAAAATTTGTCTGGCCCAGACCATTTCTTAAAAAAAATATTTTCATACAACAAATTGGTTATAATCCACAATACACAGTAGTATTCCTTACTTTCATACCGTTGACATTTTCATTACCAATTATCATCTGTTGCACCGAACAGAAAAAACTAATTTTTTCAAATAAATATTTTCTTCTGAACATATGATACTCAGTCTATGAAAACAACAAATCTTAAAATTTACTTTATTTTAATGTGCACATTATTGTCCTGCTATAATGCAGCCTCCTAGTCTTCCATTTTCTTATGCCCCTTGATTACAGAATCAAATACGTACTAACAATTTCTTCCTGTATTTGTAGCACTTCGGCACAACCCTAACCACCTTCTTAGCACTACTCACTTTCCACCTCTTCCTGGACACCTTCCCTAACCTTAGTACCTTTCTGATCAACTCCGCCAAACTTTTAGTTCCTCTTTCTACATTTTCCTTTTCCCTACATGACCCTTGGTCCCACTTCCCTTCTTGCACAGTTTCCCTTACAAATAAACCCTTGCCTGGGTCTCGAGACAAGACAGTTTTCACTTTTCTGGCTACCTTTTCCCCCATCTGTACCTCAGTACATTTCTGACCCCCCCTTCCTATTCCTTAAATCATAGTTACAGACAACATTCTCATTACACAAACACTCCAACACCTGTATCATTTTCTTCTCTCCCTTGCTTACATAATTTCTGCAGTTAGTCTCCTGTGGTGAATTCTTCCCCTTGATGAAGTTTTTTACCCCCTTTGTTCCATCATTTACCCTGTTTGTTACATTTCGTGTAATTTCCTCTAATTTTTCATTCATTTTATTTTTCACGTCCTTCAGCACATTTACTCCTGATCGGATACTACCCTGGACATCTGCAAGTTGTTGTTTTAATTCTGTTTGCCCTGTTTGCAATGTGTCAAATTTTTTTGCCACTTCTGCTAGAAAATCCCTCATCATTGATTCTAATTTTGAATTATCTGCATTATCTTTGGGAAAACCCCTAAGTTCTTGTTCTTCGTCTGACATACTGACTATGCTATATTCTAACATTACACCGATCAACAATGCTTACAAACACAATCTCATAAACATTTCTTGCCACATTAAAAATGTTTTCCTACATGGCCCTTGCATTAAATAATTGTAACACTGTTCTTAATAAGATACTTTTTTAACCTGCTGTTCACGGCGTGTTGCTCCCTCGTCACATTCCTCTTTCCCGGGTCGTTGGTTCTTCCATAGGCCAGCAGCCTGCCTCGTCCTCGGCACCCTTTCACATCGTCCGCGTCGAGTTGATACCTGGGAACCAGCTGCCTGCCCCACTTGGGCAGCCAATTGTGGCGTTTCGCTCTTGTTCGAGTACCTGAGCTCCACTCGTCACAAATGTAGCACACCAGTCCTCCTAGACCAGTGTACTAGCTCGAGAATAACCCAGCCAAAACAGGCAAGGTTATATGCTGGAACATATCTCTTGATCGGTGGTCACGTATTATTAGTAATAATTTTGTAGGTTATGTCATACTGTAGACCAAATTTTGAATTTCCACAGTCACCGTCAGAATTTTAAAGAAAAGGTTCGTCCCGAAATAATATACTTTACTATTTTCAACTATTTCTGGTTTATTATATTACTGTTTACATCGGAACGAAATACATTATCCCAGTCTTGGCACGGTAGATCCGATTCACAGAAAGTTATAAGCAGAAACACAGCATCTCTATATGAGGCGTTTAAATTAGACAAGAAATTTGCACACGGTGAATACACACACGGCAAAGAAGAACGAGTAGCCATCCTGGCTTGCACCTAGCAGCCTACACGCACGGGCGGAAAGGAATTTGGTAGATTTAAAGGTTGTCCGAAAGAAGGTTAAAGAAAAGAGACCGCAGTGCTATCCGTGCATGTTAAGTTTTCAATCCGGAACTTCACTTCATCAAGTGTTTTTGGGCCGCAGCCCGGCGCACATCCGCTCCGGATCGCGTCACGACTTATTCTCCAACATGGCGGAGGCAAACATTCCAGAACGAAGGGGCGCCACACGCTGTGCTCTCATTGGCTGGTTCTCATTGGCGTTACCTTCATCATCCGTTCCATGATCTAGAACCCTCTAGGGCACAATTATCAACTACGCATTAAATAAACAAACTGCGCCAAAACTTCCGCGGAAAAAACTAGAACACAGAAAGAAAACAAAGCTATTGCCTCCTACCAAGGTCACCTGGCCATAACTGTAAACATTACACCCTAACTAGAACATTCAGGAAAAAAATGACTGTGTCTCTACTCTCCCTTTCCGAAACAGAGACCACTGAAAATAGTTTTACAATTTAAAACATTTTAGAAAATTACGATCACATAAGTCATTAATTCACCAAATAAAATAAAACCCCCTGTCCTGCAATGCTACAGCGTAACCCTTACATTACGCAGATTTTCTACTTACTACCCCTTGTACATTGCACTTACACTGTAATCTCAAGCCTCGTTAGTTTTTAAGTGTACAAAGCCGGGCACTAGAACATAATACAGTAGAATTAGCCTACTTAAAATATTTGTTAATTTTTGTTTGCTTTTTGCTGTCAAAACGAATGTTCGTCTCCATGTGCATTTCAAGGTCACTAATTATTTTTAAGCCTTCGGCGTCACCCTTGTTTGTAAAATTGTATTTTAGTTGCCTCACTCCTTCCATTGTTTTCCTTCGCATTATGAAATGCCAGCTCCGGTATACAAAGACTATACAATAATAAGCGCATATCACACACACGTCACACACGTGTGTGTTGGGTGGGTCGAGATAACGCGGCAGCTACGCGCTACCTGCTTGCAAAAGATGTACAAATTACATGTTTATTATGACTCGCTGTTGAAGCATTCATTCAAGCTGCTTTGCAACTGTTTTCACATAGGTTTTGCTCCATTTTGTCCATTATTCACCACTTATAATGTGCCTGTGTCCGATATTTTTGTGTCCACATCTGGCAATTAGAATGTCCATTAATGGGATATTATTTTTCCACAAGGGTCCATGTTATTCTGCATATGATTGGAAAAATTTAAATTAATGAGAATTCTCCATTATTCGGAAGTGTCCGTTATGAGAAGTTTCACTGTACATATATGCAGCTGTTTCTCATAGCCCTTGAGGTCCTCTACCTCCCTGCTTTGGCTTGGAAACTACTTCCTGGGATATCCTGTATAACATTATGACTTTATAGTAATTAACTGAAAGAAATATGTATGAATGATGACGGTGCATATTTTTTTGATTCAATAAAATATTTTCAATTAGTTTTACAATAATAGCTTAAGTTTGAAAGTTAAACTATTATTCTGCTTGTCATGTTCCCTGTATGGAGTTTCCATTTTTCCTCTAGTTTTTGGGAAAGGATAACAAACATAAGAATGTATTGGTTTGTGGACGTATGCCTTTGCTCATGTTTTGTTGACCAAACTTGTATTGAATGATGAAGTAAAAAAAATATATAAGCAAAAGGAATTCAGTCAAATTTCGACAACACTGAGACAAATGGTATTGTCTTGGGTTGTGTGCTGTTTAGCAGTAGGCAAACCTGCACCCCAACAAAGTCACTAAATGAGAGTGTGTATATTTTGATAATTTAATATCAGTATTAAAGGGCACATATACATAGTTATTTTTATAGTATGTTTTATTGAACAGTATTTTATATAAGTTTAGTTAAATTATAGTAAGAGGTTTCTTATAATATAATAGCCCACATATTTTGCCCACATATACTGGAGTTTCCGGAAGTGTCCGCAAGGAGCGCTGTGTGCACGATATACGGTGCGTGCGGACGTGTGTGCCAGGACTTGGCGAGCAGCGATCAGCTGAGTAAGACGTCGGGAACTATGCCGCGGTTGACGAATGTCGAGAGTATAAGTTGGCACAGTGTTTGAGTATGGTTGAAGCATGTGGCTTCAACAATTGCTATGTTGAGCAATTAACGTGCCCTTAACGTAACTCTCGGCAAAATCTACAAGCATCAGGAATTGCGGCAAACACTGCGGACATCAATTGATATAGTAACGTAACTTGTGCGGCACCATTCTTCAAGATAATGGGACAAGTACGCATTGCAGCAACTCTATGAAAATACGTAACCTGGAAGATCTACAGTTAACAAGGTATGCGTTTGTAGCTGTCTATACGCCAAGTAATCGGGCTGGATTTTCCTTGGTATTCAAGAAAGTAACATTTGTGGATCACTTGCATAAATAACGGCAAGCTGAAGGAAATAGAACTTATATGTTTAATTATTTGTGGGCATTGACTTGCTTTGAATTTTCTATTTACGTGATTAATAATCGTACCGGTGCATAATCAGTATTGAATGATTTTTGTTATATGAATTTTAGAATAAAATATTTAAATTTAATGATTTCCTTCTACTTTACAAAGCTCAGAACCAGTAATCTAGCAAATGGCCCTTTCGGCGTTGTGCCCTTTATTATTAAATATTGTGTTAACCTCTGTTACAAACCAAGGGTGAGGCAAGTGTGGTACACATCCCACGTAAGAGGGCATGTTGCCACAACACCCAGACACAAAAGACATGCATAGAGAAAACCAGATTCCCAATATAAAAAAAGATGGAACTAGGAAAAAAAACAACAGTGGATAGTGGACAACAAGCAAATAACAGGCGAGTACTCAAGTTCTATACAACGAAAAAGTTCAACATTTCGGAAATTGAAATCTACTATTCTGTCATTTGTTGGTTGTCCACTATCCGCTGTTGTTTTTTTTGTCTAGTACCATCTTTTTTCGTATTGGGAATCTGGTTTTATTTATGTATGCCTTCTGTGTCTGGGTGTTGTCGAAGTCTGACTGAATTCTGTCTTTAGAATACTTGCTGTTAAATATAATAAAGTGACTGAATTCCATTGGGAATGCTGTTTTCTGTGTTTTGTACTTTATTATTTAACACAAGGTTTGTTCAAAAAACATGAGCAATGGCATATGTCCGCAAACCAATTATTTCTTTCTGTGAACTTCCATTGAAACTAACATTTATAATCTCATTGATAGCAAATACATAATTAAATATATCTGGGTATAATTTGAAATTTCCATGAAGAACTGTGTATCATATTTTAGTGTGTTGTGTGTGCATGTATGATAATGTGTGTATGTTGTATAGACGTTTGGGCAGTGGGTGAACATTTACATTGATTTTGTGTTACCAAAATATAGCTAGTGTTTATAGAAGTGAAAAGCAATTATGATGTTAATTTTTTTTTGTTGTAGATTCACAGCGAAGAAGTACAAGGATTTTTAAGTAGATCATTAAACAGTTATGTAAAGTACACAGTTGTGCCCAGCCAGCGGAGGCCCCGAGATTTTCCTGATGGCTCTGGTGTTTATGAGGAGGAATATTCCTGCTATCCTGTTAGATTGCTTATGATTGTTATAAGCATAGTAGAGGTAAACTGTTAAACTGTGTTTGTCACAATTTATTATTAATTAGGTTTCAAACAGTTTGTTAGTTGATGAAATAGTTTTAAACAGATATTTTAAAATATTAAACGTTAATTTTTCATTATACAGAGTGTTTGGAAACTCACCCGAAATACTTTGGGAAGTGAATCCTTGTGGAAAATGATAGTTATGTATTGTATGGACTCAATAAACCATGCAATCGCTCATTGACATAATTCTAAACCAGTGTCCATTTCGGTACATTCCACACCCCTTTCGTTTAAATACAACATCAAATCCGCCCGGCTTGAGTCAGTACAGAAAATCAGAATGTGCTGCCATATTCGGGGGGCCTTCCACTACAGAGAGGAGTAGAAGAATAGTGTTACCAATTACTAATGACAAAAGAATCTTAACTCTTATCTTTCACATTGTTACGTTTTCTCACTCATTTGGCGACCACTTGCCTCAAAAGGGCTTACCTCTAAGGATTCAACCTCACCAATGACTCTTTTAAGAGCCATATTCATTAAAAGGCAAGAAACATCTGTCATAATCTATGCTCAGGGCAACCATGACAGGAATGCAATTAAATAGTGAGGAAACGACACGCACCTCTTTTTAGTTCAAATCCATATATTCAATAACCATAATTTTCATTACTCTTCTCTCAACAATATTTCACAACAATCTGTGGTACAAAGCCAAACATACACTTTTGACACTAATTCTCACACATAATTTAAAATTTACAAAAAGACTTTTGCCCCAAAATATTCCAAAAGGGCACTCGCCGCACACAGTACTCTTCACAGTTTCCTTTGCTTTATATTACATACATATTAAAAATGCACTTATGTAAAGGCAAAGCCAACACTCAATGTACGCCTCCAAACCAGAGTTACTTAGGACGCAAATACATTAATACAGCATTCATCAAATGGGTTAAATGGTGTACTCATATGGATTAACTGGCCTCAACCTTCCGACTTGAACACTATCACTCCCAAAACATCAGCTCATCACTTCCCTTGCCGCAAATCAATTTTGCTCCCCTATTTTTTGGTCCTAGTCGACTGGGACAGTGCTTTTCTCGTTTCTTCGAAGTTGCAAACAGCAATGTTTCGAAACGACTCAGGACTCGTCGCGAGATAATTTCATCAACATCCAAAACAATTTATCACACAGAGACTATCGTCAACTGATCCAATCTCTCCTCGAAAGGCAAAACAACCAAAATCGGGACGACTCACCAAATCCTCGTGATCGCCACAGCCATCAGTCATCAACAGCATACCTGAACTGCAATCAGACCTTCCATTCGCCTCGCTTAGCCGAAAAAGGAACGGGCAATCACCCACGCCTAATGGAAGGAAGGTTCCCTCTAAGTCGTCGACCATCAGCACTGCATCTTCATCGGACCACACCCGACTGATCGTCACCTTCGCCTGCTGCCTCATCGTCCCACTCGCCTTGCAAGACTGAGCACCGCTTGTGTCATCACCTACCAAGCAAAACACTGTCGCCCTCCTCCCTTACCTCCTCTACCAGCCGAGACCCCAGCGACTCCCCTCCCATCAAGGCCGCCCCTCCACAGCCGTTAGAGGGATCGACCCGACAGAAGGAACGACTCAGACGCCCCAAAGACACTATCAATACATGCCCCATTCAACCAGGGAAAGCAGAATCCAAAAAACGAATTCCCAACAAACAAAGGGAAGCTAAACAAACCTAGGCCGACAGATGTCCTCAAAAGAAACATAACCGAACCAAGTTAAACAAACTGATATGAAAAAGACCAAAAACGAAAACAATAACAATCAAGTAAAACTACCATAAAGGACGCGTCCCCGACCAGCCAATTAGCTCAATATAACACCAAGGCCTCGGTTACACTTGCATTGTTTGGATATTGTTTCAGTAATCATTTTGTTCCGTAGGTAGAAGGATATTGTGCAAAGAACAAAATCCAGTTTAATGTGCAGCCTCTCTTAGATAATGAACCTGTGCAGGTTAACTAGTAACCATCCATTATTTATTATTATTTTATTTAAACATTTAAAGTGCCCTTGAATGGCTGTCAAGGCCATGAACATTGTACAAATAACATAAACATGAACATCAATATTAACAACACAGTGTCGGAGACAATGAAGTAACAAAGAACCCATTAATTACATAAGGACACAACACTAAACGAAAAACTAAACGAACAACTTGAACAACAATAAGTGAAGGTAAAAATTTGTGTACATCTTGCAATAAATAAAATATATAGATTACCATAAAATCTGTAGATAAGTCTATAGATGGAACAGTCTGAAGTTTACATGGGGAAGAATAACTCTTAAAATGGGTTTTTGTTAAATAAATGAAAGTAATTTTGGTAATGCTGTGTTGAAATCTAACAGGTTTGCATACTTGTTATAATTTTAATTATTCGGCACACTATGTCACTTGTTTTAGTTAGTGATGATATAATATTGATGGGACATTCACTTTTTGCAGCAATTTTTAAACCAATATTATTTTGGATTTCTGGAGAGTGAATTTTGTTGGTTAAGATTTTATGTACGTAGAGAACATCTAGCATGTTTCTTCTATCTGATAAATGACTAAAGGATGTATCAATGTGGAACGTGCCAGTTATGTATTGTCTGATACTGGCCTGTTTCTTTTCTAATGACTGGATTCAGTTTCTTGGACATACTCCATTGCAAATTGAATGATTGTCAAAGAAAACTAAATAAATAAAAGCAAAACCATAAAATAAGCAGGATATGCTTTAGTCAGCAAGATACGTAGACAACATTATATTCCAAAATGGAATCGGGTCATATAAAAACAAGGAACAAAAAGATAATAAATAAAAATAATAACAAATAAAATAAAAACCAAGTAACATGTGACACAACAATGAGACAAAACAAAAAACACTGTAGATATCAGACACAAACAGAAAAATAACTGAAAGACACAACAAATAGACGAGACAAAACGCAACAGATATCAGACATATAGAGAAAAGACAAATGACACAACGAAGAGACGAAACAAAACACAGTAGTTTTCCAGACAGACAGTGTTACGACGTTTCGGGAACTGGAATCTACCTGATGACGGGAACAGATTCCAGTTCCTGAAACGTTGTAACACTGTCTGTCTGGAAAACTACTGTGTTTTGTTTCGTCTTGTAAACTTCCGAGTTGCACGAAGTCATTGCTACTGTCTACTTTACGTAATGCTAATGAACTCTGGCAGTTACGTTTGGAACAAAGTGTGAAGGAAGTCCTGCTCATGAATTCCGATGCAATATAGCGGTTTTTTTTAAAACTGGAATAGTTTAAGTTTTTACCGAGATCTGCTAGAGCCACAGATTGACGGGATTTTGGGTTTAAAGCAATGTTAAGTTGAAAAACGTCATATGACGGGATTCACATTTTCAGAGGGAATAAAAAGTCAGTTGATGTTTTCAGAAGAAAAGGTGTTAAAGAAATATTTTAACAGTATGGTATGACAATCATCATTTCTTTATGCATTAGCTTCTTCCTCTATGGGTCGCGGCCTACAAGCTGTTGTACTCTTGTGAATAAATGTTTTATCCCTTCTCTTCCTGCTCATGATGATGCTGTTCCTGGGCCTGTACCTGTGCCACCTGTCTGGCGATGGGGACATACTTAGGGGTGGGAAGGTTCTAGTACCTTAAGCATGAGAGTATGAGTGGTTATCTCGTTGATACTTCAAGCATAGTCAGCATCTTTCACCTACTGATGCTGCAACCAATGTTGCTGCTGCTGGAGCTGTGTGTCCCTGTTATCTCGAGCAAATTGTCCACCACGCTTAAAGATGCCCTAGCTCCACTGCAACGACCTCCACCCCTTAATGGAGGCAAGGTTGTGAAGCACTACTGGCTCCACCTACTCTTTGCCCTATACAACAGCGGCCGTGTGCAATAGTTTGTGTGTGTATGTGTAGTGATGATCCTCGTTGGCTGCTCCAGCTTCTGCACCTGTATTAATGGGAACAGGGTAGGATACACTACTTGAAAACAACTCCTGCCTCTGTTCAGGATTCCAGGTTATTTTCAAGGCTACCCTTACTGTGTACACCCAAATTGGTGATATTGTGCGGCCCTTATGCAACAGCTTACCTCTATTCACTGTACTCCCTCCCTACTCTTACTTTTGAGTGGCCGACCTTGTGGCACCACTCCCAACAATGCCACAATTCATTTAAAATTACTTTACTTTCAAAATTATTAATCTTTTTCATAACTAAAACATTTAACTGTGAAGTTTTTAAAGATATTAAACTGATTATGTTTACATGACAAAAAAAATACTATTAATTCTACTACTTCGTTGCTAACAAAACAAAACACTCAACCTATACAATTCTATAACTCACACAAATCATGAATTCTGAAATCCTACAAAAGTAATATCTCATTAGCCACACAAATTAACAACTTTAAAAGAAAAGTTTTCAATAAGTTATAAATCAGAACGTACAGTTAGCACAAAACTCAAAATGAAAAATTCTCCTCTTTAAGACAATACATTATTAATTACAAAGTAGTCCTGAGATCACCTATACCATCCTGAAATAGAAATAAGTTAAAACAATCATAGTACAGCTGAAAAATAAACATTACATTACAGGAGTAGATTTATCTCCTTCACTGGACATCAAGCTGAAAATTCATACCGAAAATAATCATTATTACTGTCACAAGTACACTTTTTGAAACCAATTAACTGTCTGGCACACTTAGCTTTTTAATTTTCTTTTTCCCTCGAAGTGACGATTTGACCTATAGCAGTAGTCCTTTATCTGATGTCCACTTGAATTTTCATCTTCATACACAGGATACTGGATCTTCATTTCTACATACTGGAAACTCTTATCCTTCCCCAAGGGTTTCCCATCACTTGAATCTGTAACACCCTTGTCCAAAATGTCTTGAAAACAACTGTAACTTTTAATTTACACAACAAATAAACATAAACAAAGCACACAAATATAATTTTTTTGTCTTGCAATTAAATTAAAAAAAAAAAAACAAATATTAATTTTCTTAGATCTACCAGAGCCACACACACAGGGCAAACAAAAATAACTCAGAAACAAGTTAGTGACGACACAGAGTGCAATACAAATTTGTCCACCAGGGTCCGGTCTGCATCTCTAAAACCTAGCCAAAACATCTAACCATCAGACACATTCAACAACATACACAATTTATAAAACAAATATTTCTTTATTTCTTAATACTCAATAAACTGCCACTCAGAAATTCCACTAGACAACAAATAACTTCGACAACTTCCTAAAATCCTTCCAGAGTAGGCCTATACCTAACTCCGAAAAAAATTCTCAAAAATAACCTCAACAACATTAACTATTTTCCATAAACTGCCTCAAACCACTTCAAAACAACACTGACAACAACACCTTTTGACAGCAATGTAGTACCTCCAACAAGCAAGATATCACCTCAACACAGACAAAATATTACATTAAAACTCCTATAGACAAGAAAACACTCAAACAAATAAATCAAATCTGCAATAAAAAATACTACAATAAATATCTAATAGAGTTTCAGGCAAAACATGAACATTTCCATAATTTAACCTTACTTTACTTAACTGTACACTTATCCACCACGACAAAAAAACAATCACTCACTTGCCTTCTCATCTGGAGGTGACAACATGTCTCCACGAGCACTTCTCTGGTGAGAGTCCATTGGCTTGGAGACCATACATAGTACACCATTTACATTCCTGATGCAGGCCCGAAACTTAGCGTCGTGACAATACTTTTCACCATTGTTGGCGAAACTCCTTTTGAAGCACTTGTCACTTCGGCAACATTGTATTTCAAATTGTGTAATCACTTACTACCTCCCTCCTCGGCTCCGTGCAGGTCGTTTTCTATCTTGTTTCCCTATAGCTCATCGTGAAGTTAGTTTAATGATTGATAGAGACCTGAAAAATTCGCGTTTTCTTTTAAGCACAAGCTAGAGTTCTAGCAACTATGGGTCTGTATCACATTCACAATTGGTCGTCGACTTACTCGACACTTCCTGGAAGTAGCTGCGCCAATAACAAAACTGTAACTGAATACATGTCCATTTCACAATGTCAGCGAGCAGCTAATAAACAGCTACTGTCTGCAAGATTTCACAAATATTCTTGGAGGCTAGTCTACTGGTCAGTGAACCCGTGAATTTTTCCGGTCTCTAATGATTGATAATGTAATTCAGGTGAAGATGCAACAATTCAGGAATTTTAAAGCCAAAATGTTTGAACAAATGTGCAAAAAAATATGATGAGATACTATTTTTATTGGACACTTGTGTAAGTCAGTAGTGAAGTTTAATTTTCTTTCCAAAAGTTTAAATAATAATTAATAAAACTTAAAAAGTCATTGTGACTGGCATTTTTTCTCAGCTGGCGTCTTCCCTCAAGTTACCTTATGAAATTTTTTTATTGACATAATTATTATTTCACAATTTTTCGCTATTATATTGTCATCCAGTTCTGAGCTCATATGAAGTTGCAGATCTCTAGCTTGTCTAGAAGTTAGTTTAAAATAGTTGCAAAATTTTTACAGAAAGAGAGTGAGTTAATGAAAATATGGCAAAATAAATAAAAAAAAAGTCAACATGCTGAAATCTTATCTTCGGAGTATCAAATATCATTCCTATGTTAATGGCTGGTAAACCTTGTGTTATCAGCCACTCATTAAAATGATCTGTCCCATCAATAAACTCTGAAGTCTAAGAAATCATGCACCATGAGTGCCAGGTTCAGTTTTTGAGAGAATTTCAGCATGTCAATGCTACTTTTGCTAGTTCCATCATCATTTTACCTCTTTTGCCTTAGTATATGATTAAAAATTGTATATAATTGTATTAATATTGTTTGCTGTTTTTAGGGTTTGTATTTTGATTATGTTTTTGAAGCAATGAAACAAATGTGTATTCTTGATTGCAGGTGGTTGTTTTTCTGTGGGATGTTATAACAGAAAATCAAATTAACGCAACTGGTCCTGCTGCTACATTATTTATGTACAATCCGTATAAACGCTATGAAGCATGGCGATATTTTACATACATGTTTGTTCATGTAGGGTATGTAAGAATTTTTCACTTATTTTATGGATTTTAATGATATTGTTGTATGTTTTTAAATTTATTTTTCGTTGAATTAAATAATTTTCATTTGCTAAGTTTCTTTGCAAAATAATATACTGCAGTAGAACCCAGATTTAACGAAATGCCATGGGACCCAAAAATGTTTACTTTAAACCGATGTTTCGTTAAATCCAACTTCATATTCCCCCCCTCCCCCCCTCTGGGATGTTTTGTCAGAATTTAAGGTAATTTTAAAAAAAGTCTGTTCTCTTAAAACCATAACAAAATGCATTTACCGTAAACAGGTAAGCCACAGCCATTACAAGAAAAAATCAGCGAAAAAACTTCAAAACGCAAGTGTGCACAGAGTGAGTTAGGTCGCTCTTGCGCACCATTAACACGTGAGAAGTGATCACAAACAACGCCGAGCCGTCAATCTTGCCGTACCCCTCCCGCCCGCTTCGCCAACAAAAAAACAGGAAATTTCCATGAAAAATAGTAAAAAAAATTTCAATCAAAACTGAGTTTAATGTTTTCAAGACGACAGTAAAATAATAATTAAATATGCGCGGCGACGGCGGCCATTGTATCTTGTACGCAGCCACGCTCGTTGGTCTGCTCGTTAAAAATACTTTGCACTGATGCATTTTTTGTAGCATTGGAAAAACTAATTATTTGCTTTTAGGGTAGTAAATTTGTTTTAAAATGTCTACATAATAATATTATTAATTTTGTTTTATAAATTTGCTGATTTTATAACGAGATGCCAGAGTAAATAATTCCGCTTGACATCACTGCATTCTATCGGTAAATAATTAATCAATAGAGCACGTTGCACTGTAGCACATCCTAACAGAAACGCGAAAAACTATCTATGAATTAGTTCCTGCGCTGTCCACCACAGCATTTTGGAGACTGGGTACCTAGATGCTTGTTCGGTCGCCAGCTGCTAAGATGAGGATCTAGGCACGCTCTTGTTTTGCAACACAGCGTCGGGTCGCTCGCTCGGCAGCGCCCGCGCATGCTTATCTCAAAATCGCTCCCGCAGCCGAAGTTTTCAACTAATTTTAACAAATTTTTTTTTTGTTTTTCGATGGATAATTTAAACTTTTCTACAGAGAAATAAGTGTATACTGTGGCCAGTTATAATATTTTTACATACTTACATTACAATTAATATTCCATTTTATCAAAGTCACTTAGTTATTTAATACATTTTTTGTTATTTTTTGAAGGTTCCTAAAAATCCTTTCGTTAAATCGCTGTTTTCGTTATTCCTGAGTTCGTTAAATTTGGCCTCAACTGTAGTTACATAATTTATGATTAAATCATTTAAAAAAAAATAAACAAAATTTTGGAACCAATTTTTATGTGTCTCCATTTTTGCACACAACAGGGAATTCTGGAAATTGCTACAATGTACGATACTATAATTATTGTCAATTCAAATTCTTTTTTTAATAACATGAGGTTTGCTGTTTATCCTTCCTTCGGAAAACAAAATATTTTTATTCAAATTCATTGGTATTTAGACATTTGATTTACAACAATTTGTAGGTTTTCTCAAACCAAATTTGACTGTTTTGTAAAATAACGAACTTAAATGGGAGTGTATATCAACATGGTCTTAAACTGTAAAAATTACAGCTTGAAATATACATTAACAAATGTCCTTCCTCATTTTACAGTTATAGAACTGTGTTACAATTATAATTAATTTGTAACTGCTGTAGCCTATTAAAATTATTTAAGAATGAAAGAAATTTACATAACAGCATTTGGTTTTAGCATTACCTCCACTTCACAACCACAGACATTGTAGGTAACACTACAGTCAATTCAAATTTTTTATCCCGGTCACAGATTGATAGTTGAAGAATCTTAATTGCTTCAATTTCTAAGTTACTTTTTGGTCATTACATATGAAATGTGTTTTTATTTGAGTTTAAATTCTATCAGTTTTTAATCTTGTTTACCACATTTACAACCAAAACAGCATTCTTGCCACATCTTCGCAAAGACATTATGGCCACAGATGGCGTAGTTAAGTTCTGTTAAACAGCTTGCACAACAATTGTACATTGATAATTATTTAAGAAGGGAGGGACTGGTGGAAAAGATTTTACATAATAAAATTAAAATTTTCAGTCCAAAAGGGATAAAAGTTGGTTCGGACCAAAGGCATTTTCAGTATAGGTTTCATTGGCATACTTAGTTACATTTTAAACTTGTTCCTACTGTGAAAATGCCCAGGCTTGGGACCAAGATGTATTTGAGACTTTCCCATAGGCTGGCTGTGTTGCCCTACCAAGCCATATCCAATCAAGACATCATATCATGTGGCCCTGCGACACCCATTCTGAAAGAAAAAAAATGAACTGTTGCTCGGAGAATGGACGTTATGACTTACAATGTAGCCCAGTGTTCCTTAAACATTCTAGAATATGCTAGAAGCTTCAAGAACATCCCCAAATACAATAGTAGCAAACCCCTAAAAGTCCAAAATATTACCCAAAACTGATAATCCTGATTTTAGTACTCCGTAAAACAATTTCAAAAGGAAGTGTACAAATTATTACAGTCTGAAGTAATAAAAATAAGAAAACAATCATAACATTACGTTGGTATACAAAAACTTAGGCAACTTAACCCAATTTGAAAGTGATACATCTGTCTCTAATTGTTAACAGACGTAATGAAAACCTAACTTTACAATGTGAACTGAAATGTGAAGTTCAATAAGTAGTTTAATGTTCATCATCTGATTGGGATATGATTTTACAAACTTTCATGTCATTCAAATTTTGTCATGTTTTTGTATAATGAAATAAATTTTTTCTATGTTAACAATGGAGACTAAACATTCATTTTGGCATGGTTCAAAGCTTTCAAAGTGAATATAGTTGGAAACCTATTTGTTTCTGCTTTAAAAAACACCTCTCTGAAGAATAAGTAAACAAAGTTACTATCCATTATTTTAATGGTGTTAACTTCTTAATAGGATAACTCTATTTTTAGCTAGTATATCTATGTGCACAGCTACCCTAAGAAGAGAAACTTAAACAAATAAATAATTCTGCTTACTGTTGAAATGTGTTTTTAACAGTAAAGTAAACAAAAACTGTCAGGTTGAAAAATTTCAGAGTTTCAGAGTTTGTTTTCCATGTCTCTTGGGACTAGGGAGTCCCAAAAGTGGCTCTTTTGAAACTGATTATTAACACATTCTTACAGGCTCCAATTTACACCTGTTCAAACTCAACACCCTACAAGATATGGAACTTAAAAAAAAATAGTTTCAAGCTTACGTGTGTTGTTTCATTAAAGAAATAAAGATGGGCAGCAAAATACAAAATGATTACTTAACAAAGAATTTATTTTTCATTTAATAAATAGCAATAACTTATGCCAAAAAATTTGCATAAAAAATTACATCTTTGAACATGCCTAGTGCAAGACCACAAACATTTTCTATGGTCACGAAGAGTGCAGGTTTCAGTATGAAGACTATAAGGCTCGCTACCGAAATTTAACAACCAACTCAAAACTGTAAATAACTGGTT
Organism: Medauroidea extradentata; assembly: GCA_003012365.1. Classification (NCBI taxonomy): domain Eukaryota; kingdom Metazoa; phylum Arthropoda; class Insecta; order Phasmatodea; family Phasmatidae; genus Medauroidea; species Medauroidea extradentata. The sequence continues at coordinate 18,305 of PNEQ01008035.1, forward strand.
CCTACTTCCCAACAAAACTCCAAAAACAAAGAAAAATCCCTAGGCTGAAGGCCTGTAATGTTTTTTTTTTCTTTTGTGTTTTGTAGTGTGTTTTATGGTTTGTAATATTTAGAGTCTGTTTTTTGCTTATTGAATAATTTCATTTGTTTGATGATCTTAAAAGTTGTTACCACTGTGGTTCAGTGGTAGAAAAGGCAATTCTACCTTAATTTCGCTACATGTAAAAATAAGTCGCAATAAATTAATAAATGTTGTAATGTGCCCCACATAATACACAAAACATTTTTGAGTCAAACACAAGTATTATATAGTTAAGTTACCTTAAGTATAACAGTGTCATACCCTTAATGTAAATTAAATTCCTTCATTCTTAGTTATGTAATTTAATTTTACCTTTGTATGTGGCATAAGCAGCTTTGCCTTACATTTTCATTGAAAAACTCTACAACCTCAAAACTCATATGTATAACAAACACATTTATTCAACTCTCCACATTGCTTCAAAACATTTTCTTTTCCAGAATTACTTTTCTGTAAAATTGATATTACAAACTTATTATATTCTATTACCATTCAACATAAATTACAAAAAGTTACTTTCTCAGGATCATGTTCTGAGGTTTAAAAAAACATTACTTTCAAGTATAATTTGTCGTTGTACCAGGCCACAGGCCAGGTGGAGTTGCGCCTCGTCGCGGCTGGTGTTCGCAGAGTGTGTCAGTGGCAGGTGTGCGCTGGTTGGTAATGGCAGATGTGCGGTACTTGAGTGTGTGTGGCAGATCAGTGATGGCGGCAGGGCATGTGTGAACTTGACACTGACGTGCGACACCTACCATCCCGGCCGCCGGACGGCCATCTGCCAGTGCAGGACACATGACTTTGCTGCCCCCTCCTTCTACCAGGGCATGAAGAAGGCAGTCGAAGCAGCGGCCGCGATGGACGGGACAAGAGATACGTGGTGCGCTTCGGGACTCTGATCCGTCCAGCGAGAAACGTAACGCGCGTGTGCAACTATCCGGCCGAGTGTTTTACTTTGTTTCGCCGTTTGGAACTGGCTCACTTAAGGCCCTAGGGTATGGGGGTGTGAACCGCCCCATAAGTGTCCATGTAAGGTTTAGTTTTCTCCAGGTCCTCCCTGTTTTTCACAATCCGCAGCTGTTTCGACTCGTCAGGTGAGAGAGGGGCACGCCGGCACGAACAGACCACGACTCATCAAGCCTCCTGTTCCTGGCTACACGCTTAACCGGGTGGCAGCCAGAGCATTCCGACGCAGCTCCGTTCCTACCTCACTCTCACCGGACACGGCGTCAAATTATTGTCAAAGAGACACAAAACACTGAACATTCACAGAAAATTAAAAGCATGAATTTAACTATTACTTACTTGATTAGAAGAACTTTTACAACTCCTTTTATTAATTGGTCGACAAACTTTATCAGACACCAGACATATCAACATATTTTGATTCAAAATAATTTTTATTTCATTAACATTATATTTAACAGCACATTTTAATATTATTATTACTATCATCCAAAAAAAAGCTGTTGTTTATGTGAAATTTATAAAAATAACACTAAACAAATTGGTTACTGCCAATAACCTTATTATGTCTTTAACAAAATCATTATGTTCATCATTAACTGTCTCCAACTCATAATTATACTGGATAACCAAGTTACTTCATGAACTTCACAAAAAAAATGTTTAGTATGGTAACTCACCCTGAAACATTTCTCATATCACACTCATAACTTGATATTATTTTTTAAAATTACATATGTTACATTTATGTATTATTATATATCATTATTTATAACAATTTTCTCAAATACCATTGTACCATACAATAGCATAATAGCATTCCTTAACAATAACCGTCCTTCCCAAATTTCTTCACTTGCTCTATATATAACTGGACTCTTCAACCAAGTAATTATCAATATCATAATTTTAATGTATTCTTTCTCATTAATGTAAATTTTCATATTTTTTTAAAATTCTGAAACATGACCTTCACTTCTCCGTACTCAAAAAACTTCATGTTTCATGACCATTTTACCTTGGATTAATTTTATTATATCTCAACACTTCTTGAAAAACTTATTTATTTATTACCTGGAATTTAAATACTTTACTAAATGCAACTTCATAAATTCATTTAAACAAAAATGTTGTCCTCCTTCACAAAACTTATTTTACATTATTACAAACCTTAGCAACTCATTAAAAATTATTTCAGAATTAAAGGACTCTATTCCGCACTGCCCCTGAGGTCGATGAAAATAGAAGTAGTTGTATTGAAATGGTCTCCACTTCGCTATTTGGCCTGGTGGAGTCTGGCGTGTACTGTGCGTCGATGTACCTCAGAGAGGTGTCGTTTGCTTACTTTCTTCACTCCCTGTTCAAGCCAAGAGCACATTCACATACATGCACAGGTTCACATTCAGACGTTCGTGAAATTAAAGCACTTCTTGGCTTAATACTTTTACTTGGGTTATGTACAGAGACCTATAGTTCATTTGCCGAGAAGTGAGAGTTGTAGTTTGTAGACAAGAGTGTGTGATACTAGTATAAGCAGTAAGGCGTGTAGAAGTTACTAACCAGCACGCGCTGCTGCAGTGTGGTGAGAGTTAAATTGGTGACTGGTCAAGCAAGTATTCATATTGTTTTCTGATAGTGTTTTAATCGGACAGAAACGTCAGCTGTAAATGAATGGCTGATTTTCTAAGGGGCATAAGTCACAAAAATGGCGAAATTGAGTTAGGTATGGTTTAGTGTAGAATGAACACTCCTCTATGTGCTGAGGTTGTAAGTGCCGTAATTCCTTATATTTATCTATGGAGAATAGCATTGTCAATAATTCTTTGAGTTTCTGAAGGGCCTACGCACCGGACTTGCGTCATTTACAAACTCAATCGCAGATGCGGACTTACGTCTTTCAGAAACTCATTCGTGGCTACTAAAATACGTTTGTGTTTTGTCTATAAACAGTTGCAAGCAATAAACAAACAGTACATGGTAGTATTGTAATGTGTTCAGACACAGATTCTGCTTTGTTTTGTTTTGAGAGAAATGTCATCTGTAGAGTGGGATGTGACTTCTAACCCAAGTCTAGGGATAAGGAAAAGAAAAAGAAGAACTCATCCTGAATTGCACAAGAACAACATTAATAAAAAGGTTAGGATGTTAGGTAAAGAGTACATCACCCAAGCTGGGAAACTAGCACCTGCGAATGCAGCTGGACCTGACTGCAGGTAAATTAAGCAAAGTTTATTTTTATTAGTACACAATGTCAACTATTATACATAACTATACATGTAAATAATAACTTCAAAATGAATAATACAACATTCAGTACAAGTTAATAAAGAAGTTAACCTATATTACAGCAACACAGTAAAATTATGCATGGCTGTAGTCTACTGTAGTATCCTGTTAGTAAAAAAATCACTTTACTTAAAATATCATTGCTATAATGTGTACAACAATATGTTTTATGTGAATGTGTATCACGTTAATATTTATTTATGGTTTGCAAAATAAAATTTTGACTTTCTTTCCTAACAGATATAAAATGAAATTCTTTGAGGCTCTCACCACAGACGACTGACAAAGTATACTTGCCAGGTTAAATGCCGTGGAAAGTAAAGATTAACAGGCGTAGTTCCTTGTGAATATTCCATTCTGTGCGGCAGTTGGAGGAAAATTGTCTGTCAGAAAGCATTCCTCAGCCTCCATTCTGTTTCTGAAAAACGGGTGCGACGCTTATGGGACCTTCTACAACAAGGCCAGACTCCAAAGGACAAGCGTGGACATGCCTCACGAACTACGTTTGAGATTCCTGCTAATGAACTTGTGCGGATGGATGAGCACACAACATCATTTCCAACCTGTAGTTCTCATTATTCATCACACGAGAAGATCTACTTTGATGCTCGACTTAACATCAAGGTCATGCACCAGATGTTCTTGACAATGTTTCCTTAAACTATGGCTACAGTTTCAGTCGTCCTCAGGTTGATACATGCATACAGTGTGAGGAACTGGGTGTTAAGTTCGAAGCAAAATGCTTAATGATGTTGCCAAGAGAGGGCCTCTGCAAAACTTTTGGTGCATAAATGCCGAGCGAAGAAGTTATACAAAAACATGAACCAAGTTGAAGATCTTTGCTAGGAAAATGGTGACATCAAGGCATTGTGTTTTGACTTTATGTAAAACCTTCCGCTGCCAAACATTCCTGTCCAAGACATGTTTTATCTGCGTCAACTATGGGTATTTACGTTTTGCATCCATGAAATGGGTACCAATCGCTCTACGGTGTCAATGTACTATGAAGGAATAGCTCGCAAAGGGGCAAATGACGTCTGTTCAATGCTTCTGTACTACATCACCTACATGCCAGAGAATGTAAAAGAGCTTCACCTTTCAGCGATGGGTGCACAGGGCAGAAAAGAAATCACACGATTGTTCGGCTCCTACTATCGCTAACTGCTCAAAACCGCTTCCACAAAATATATCACTATTACACAGAACGAAGCCATTCATACCCCCTTGTGATACGGATTTTGCCAAAATCAAGAGGAAGGTTCGTAAAGTGGACAGAGTCTACATACCAGAGGAATACTAGCAGCTGGTTTTGTCTGCAAGAAGACGGCCATTTGAGGTGATCACTGTCTCTGCTGAACACATGTTCGATATTGCTTCTTGGTGGCCTAAGTACTACAAGAAAACTTCCTTAGTTTTGGAAGATCAGCGACCAAGACATAAGAGGAATCCATCTGACAACTCGTCTGTGACATATAACAAGATGTATGTTTACGACTCCGAGACTCCAGGTGTGCTTCGAGCCTACGAAAGGATTGATGGACTTAAAGTGCGGCCGTACCGGCTCTTAATAGCAAACATTTTACCAGAGCATCTAAACTTCACCAAAGCCTACCCAGATCAAGTTCCCATCAGTGGTAAAAAGATCAGTGACATACAAAAAGTGTTAAAGTACATTCCAGACACACATCATACCCTTCTATGATGCCATTCTTTCCCTGAAAACCACCACCAGTCAGGACATGGAAGATCTCTGAAGGACACTCTCAGTCATATGGTGTATGTCCACACTCACTATTTGATATTAATGATGTTAATGAAAGGCACTTAATGATGTACGTAATGTCTGCCAAATTGTGTTTGCATAATAGATGAAGATTTTATAGTTTAAAAAAAATATTTACTAAACTTTTTCATGTTTTTGCAACATATGTTATCAGTTGATTTTCTAATGGGCGTTATTTGCTTGTTTTCATGGGGGCCGTGTTCATACAATAAAATCTTCACAACATTGTTACATTAAATAATAAGTGCTACAGGTATGTGCTTAGTATTTGTAAAGTCAACTTCATATTTAAACTTTTTTGTTCGCAGAATGTTTTTTGCTAATATCTCACAACTACCATCATAGTACTTACACCCCATAGAAAATCGCCTATTCAAATGTGTTTCACTGTTACAGTCGAACGTACGTAAACACATGTACGCCTAGTAAGGGCTGTTATATACAGTTTATTCACTTATTTATCGTATATCATGATACATACACTGCATGTTTAGTATAGCAGTTATATCTACAACATGTGCAATGTGAATAATATTAATTGCATCTTAAATTTGCTTAATGTCTATAAAATGGTTAGTGTTTGTGTATAGTACATGACTGGTTTGTTAAAAATATGATGTAAATATTGTTAATGTGGAATGAATGTATTTATAACATTATTTTACGGGTTACATAACACTGTTAGTTACATAATACAGATGGTATGGTAATAACGAGGGCTTTGATAATGTTAATGAACATCTACTGGTTAATATTATATTTTTTACTGCGATGAGCAATATGAAGATTTTATTTTGATTCCCTGTATACCTTTATTGTTAAATAATCATTCCGTTACTTTATTCTGTTTTATTTGTCGTTTCACATGTTATTGTTTACGGTTCATGAAAAGAATAGCTGCAATATGTGTATCAGTATTAATGTTGATTATTTTACATTTCTTCCGTAGCACATTGGTATGACATTGTCGTCTACATGAGAAATAGGATTTTATGCCCGGATTTATGCATTGTGTATCGTGCTGGACGATGTCTCTGTTCAAAGAGATTTCTCGGGGTTCTTCATACCTATCTCATAAACACTCATAGATTCCCACAACTTTATATGTTCCCATACTGTAACGGGGCTGTAGTGTTTGTTTATTAGGTATTGTAGATGATGGGTTGTTGTGTTGATGTAGCTGATGTCCCTGTTGGAGGCGACAACTTTACAAATTAGACTTTTCTTTGTTTTTTTTTATGTACATGCCCGGATAGCTTGAAGTGTTCACCTAAAGGTGGGTCCACACTTGTATCAGATCATCGTATCTGTATCATGATATGATACGCAATCATGATACGCCTGTCTTAAGACAAGTCAGCCAAGCCTGTATAATGTATCTGTATCATGCATGCAGATCAATAAGTTTTCCACCACAGCCTTATATCATGCGCGCAGTCAGTGAAGTGGCAATGTCGCATCAGTTGCAGCTGGCTGCTGCTAGCTATATTTGTATACATTACTCGTTAAAAAATAAGCCTAAACGTTCACGAAGGTGGTGGATAAAAAGTGTTTTTGCCAACAGAGAAAGTAATGGCGGTGCAAGTTTATTACGCGACTTGAATTTGCAGTCAGTAAGTGGGCAGTATAAAAATTTCACCTGCATGTCGCCTACTGATTTTGAATACATGTTAACCAAAATTGAAAATCGGATTACGAAGAAGGACACAGTATTAAGAAAAACGATCCCAGCGCAAGTCAGGTTAGCGATAACATTGCGATTCCTGGCTACAGGAGATTCGTATGCAAGCTTAACAACAATACCTGTTTAGAGTATCGGAGCAAGCGATTAGCACAATCATTCCCGAAGTTTGCTTAGCGCTGGTGGAAAACTTTAAAGAGCTGATCAAGGTATGTATTTTGAAAATATAATGTATTAAAATAAAATAAAAATTTTGGGTGGGACGTATAATGTATTAAACTAAATAACAATTTTTAACACACAAGTTGTTATTTTTAATCGATCTTAAAACATACAAGCTTGAGTAAAAAAAATCCGTTAAAGTTAAAGGAAAAACAAGTTTCTTTTACCTTGCAGTATGTGTAAGCGGAGAGAGTAAGTAGTTTGCACAATAACACAAATAAAATGTTGACATGTTTTTCATGACTTATTACCAATAGTATTGAATAGTATTTGGTACAAATATGCACCAATAGCGAAAAACCCATTTACAATAGATCTGTTATGTTAAGACTATCCTCTGAAGCAGAGTAAGAATCGGATGCAGGACTGGTTGCCAGAGCAATATTTGTGTAATGCACAGGTTGACTAGGCTGCATACGGCCGAAAAGTACATTCGTACTTTCACGTTGATACGAGGACAGTTCATTTGAAGGAGGACTCAACATGCTTGGTTGGCTGCAGAATCGGCGTTTTGCTTTAACAAACATAGATGTCGGTTGCCAAGGCCGAATTTCAGATGGCGGGGTATTTGCTAACACGAAACTGTATAAAGAATTAGAAGGCAATTCTTTAAACCTTCCTGCTCCCAAACCTCTTGTCAATGGTTCAGACAAATGCATTCCATATTTTTTCGTAGGTCATGACGCTTTTTCCCTGACGGATTATATGATGAAACCCTACCCAAGGTTGAATCCGAAAGGGTCTAAAGAGCGCATATACAACTACACGATAAGTAGATCACGAATAATAGTGGAGAATGTTTTTGATGTGATATCTGCAGTTTTCCGAGTTTTGAGAAATCCAATGCTCGTGGAACCTGAAAAGGCTCAGCTCGTTGTGATGACAATTGTATGTCTACATAACTTCTTGAGACGACAGCCTTTGTCATCTTCGAGATACACACCTCCTGGAACGTTTTATGCCGAAGAAAATGCGGCCAACTGATCGGTGGAAGCTGTCGAGGACACACAAGTGAAGCATCCACGTCATTTCTCCCACTCAGAAAAGTCCTAGACGGTCAGCTTTAAAAGCTAAAGAAATTAGGCAGGAACTGACTTGACTATTTCGTAAACGAGGGAAGAGTTGAGTGGTAGGACAAGTACGTTTAAACAATTGTCTCAACAAACACGTGTGAAAGTTGTCAACAGTTCAAGAATTTGTATAATGTTTAACGTAGTTGCGTGCTTATCGTGCTCAATGTCTGGCGCGGGATGTTCTTGTCCAAAAGAATTTTCAAAATTTCAAACGCAAACCATGTGCCCTTGTATACGTCATCTGCGCCTGTAACAAAGAAGGCACTATCTTGTATTGCATTGCAATCACAATTTATTAACAATAATTTACAGAGTTCCTGTCGTAATTATCGTACAATGCTTGTTATTTCAATCACGCTCGTTATTTTTAAAACTACAAATATTGTTTATTGTAAATCAAATATAATTACATCACTTATGTTTATAAATAAAAAAATTTGCATATGCAATTTGCCAAAAATTAATTCCAACTTACCTTTCCCTGTACCTTGTGAAATTTTCATTTTTTGTTTTTCTCGCCTAAGAGCTGACAGAAGATACTCCATTTTCTTTTTACACATTTCAATCGGCCTGCCAACATTCTTTGAAATCTTCTCCCACGCGTCATTATTTTTCAGCTTGTTAAAATGAAGTGGATCCTTTGGGTCCCACAAAACAGTCTTCTGTTAATAACAGATTATCAGTTCTTGAACGTTTTCCTTACACCATTGTGAATCCATTGTTGCGACACCGATAGCAGCATACACTTCCTCTGCAAAGGTTAGCTACACTGAGGGGACAGTGGTTCTTCTACGCATGCGCATAGTACGTACGGGCAAAAAAGGTCGCGGGAAGGGGTTCTCTTTCAGCTCATGGAGCGATGATACATCCTGATGATCGGACGTTCCCGTCCACACTGCCCGTATCTGTAACACGTATCTTTTCTTTGATGTGACGGCAAAAAACCGACTCTTGGTGGGATCATCGCCGATCCGATCATTGTATCAAAATGATACGCGCGTATGACACAAAAATCGGCGTTTGCACGGCGATCATGATACGCAATCACGATACAGATACGATGATCTGATACAAGTGTGGACCCACCTTAAGGAGTTTACGTAGAAGAAAAAAGAAACAAAATTTTTTTTATAAACTTTTGGTCTCTTTTAATAACAGTCTCCAGACGTACACGTATTTTTTAATGTAATAAAATTTATTTCAGTGGCTTTATCTACTTAAGGCATGAACATGAATAGGTGACACCAGTGGCGGAATTCACCAAGTCATGAGTGTTTGTCCAAGTCTATCTTCAGTTGTGATTTGCCTCAGTTTGCTCCACAAAGGAAAATGACCTAAACTACGGGATACAAATATGTAACTACTTTCCCCGACGGCGTCGTAAAACCACTATATTCACATTTGGAGCTGTTTCGTGCACCTACTTACATGAGTACTACGCTCAATAAACACAGCAAAAGAAAAATTAAATAAAAGACACTAGTGATGGCAATACTGCCCACTTTACTCGCGAATCCACCCTCTAGGCTTCACAGCCCCTCTACCACTTCTAACACGTCCTCTCCCTCCCGCCATGACGCCCCAACTAATCAAAACACTCAGCCGGCCATCTCCCGGCAACCGTCCACTAGCTCCGATAGATGACAACTAACTTTCCTGGGTGGACACCCGGACTTACTCGGCCGAGCGGCGGAGGGATACATCAGGATCAGACTTGCTTAAAAAACTGGTTAGTTTACATTTATACCATAATAATTATATGTAACATAGTTACTGACAAATTTGCCAAGCGTTTTGTTCCACCCTACCAGCTAAATCCATGTCGAACGAGAAACGACCGGCAGCGCTTATCGCATTCCAGCACACCTTTGTACGTGACTCCAAGCGAGTGAACTCTGACCTGCGTGCCAGATAAATCCATCACAGCACAGGCTAGCTCAGAGCTTACTTGAAATTTTAAAACCCAGCAGTTTCTATACGTGCTTCCAAGCAAGTGAACTATGACCAGCCTGCCAGATAAATCCCATTCCAGGAGAAGCAAGCTAAGAGGTTACTTGAGATTTTAAAAATCCAAACAAGGCAAAATATAAGAAAAAGTTACCTAGAAAAGTTGCTTTCAATTAAATTAGCTTTAAAATGAATCCAAACATGATATAAATAAGATAAAATTGGCACGTTATAATTTTATCTTGCCGTAGCAGTTAAATTTTAAATTTTGAATAAAATTTTAATATTAATTTCTCTACTAGCATTCCCAATTAATGTATTGGATCCCGTCGTATACAGCCTTATACCTAGTTAGGTTAGCCCGCTTAAATTGTTATAAAAAAAATATTAAGACAAAAAATTAAATTGAAATTATTATATGATAAGAGGCCAAGTAAGTGCTATGTGCCAGTGCACATCACAATACTACTACCAATCCCAGCATGGTATTCTACGCTCAATACCTGTTTGCCACTACACGTAGCGAGCATTCCGGACACCCCTAATTACAAGTTGGAATCACGTGAACACTGCTAATTTTCACTGACACAACTTACTTTCGATCACGTGCATGTGCTTCGTGCACTCTCACTTAAACATTAATAGACAGTACATAAATGACAATGTGTCGTGCTACTGATATGCCTTCAGTGTTCTCAGGCACACATACCACAAATAATAAAATACATTACTGAGAAATTACACTTTGTTGCGAAGAGAATAATACAGACACTATCTTCTTGTAGCCTGGAAAAATCAGCTTTAGGTAGTCCACGGCCGCGTGGAGCTACGATCCAGAATACCTGGGGTGATGGCAATTTTTTAAAAATTAAGCTCATTTCTGGCTAAAATGATATCACGAGAGACTCTGTGTGTGTGTGTGTGTGTGTGTGTGTGTGTGTGTGTGTGTCAGGGAGTGAAAATTAAGTAAATGGTGCCAGTTGTAGGTAAGTTGTTAACATAGTTGCAAGATCAGTTACGTTTCCAAGGTATGAAGCTCCCTCGTATGAACATTTTTGAACAACTGGGGCAAGCGTTACATGTGCTGGCCACATGTCGCGTGTGTGGACAGCACTAGCATTGCATTACCAGCAAATTCAAATAGCAAAACAACTCATAATTAATGACTTTAAAGAAGCCAAATGCTGAACCTTGGCCTGCGTACAAAATTGTGATCATAACAACCATGAACGTACATGCCCAAAATAAAATAATTATTTAGTGAGAACAAAAACATACAGTAGTTCTGAGGTTGCCACCCTGTACTGAATTATTATTATTGTTGTTATTATTTTATTTTGCCTGCACGTAAACTGTAAACATAAACACACCCTACTACCACGCTTACAATGATAAACATGAATTGGCCATGGTTGGCCTAGGTTCCATATTGAGTTCATTAGTCAGTGCAGCTTTGACAAAAAAAGGCAATGTGCTGTGAACTGTTCAGAAATTTTCTCTGAAATTTGAGTTTTTTTAGTATCGGATTTAGTACTCTGGAAATTTTCTCTGTAATTTCATTTTTTAACATTTCGAATTCCCTAAATAACCTATCCAGTGCTTGATCAATTTTTTATGGTTCTGTGTTATTCATTTTTTATGACTTCCTCACACAGTACCTATTCTACAATTTCTTTAGGTTATAATGGTCCCATAACCTGTTGGCTTGAAACTGTTGCCGAAATGAAAAGTGCATATCCAGAACTAAATTTCTTTGCTAAAACCATTCAGCTATATAACTGTTTATTAACTGAACAACATCACAACTGTCCAACAACAGAACAACAGTAGAACTTTACAACTGTGTGGCACACAGCGTTGCTGGATGGATACATTAAAATACCTGAGCATTGACACACATTTGCCACAACACCTACAGGGTTATCAACTCAAACAGACAAACAGTCATTTATGTGCATGCAACAAAACTTTGAAATCAATATTGCTATATCCTACAGTTTATACTAGCTTCTCTTGTTTTGCACTTATTTTTTTATGACACTAATGACATTTGGTTCTCCACTTACAAATTTACGGCACAGTTGACAGTGTTGGAAAAGGGGTAAATTACAAAAAAGGGAAAACTTTAGATTGTAGCTATTAAAAGTTGATGGTGTTGAAAAAGCTATAAACTACAAAAAAAGAGAAAACTGTAGATTGTACCTATTAATGTGTACAAAATGTATTAAAGGCAGAATAGCAATTTAATCAATGTTGGTATGATTGATACTTTTCCTCAATCAATGGCCAGTAGCATTTTGTTGGGAATTCTATTTTTGTTTTGTAATTTTCTTAAAGTTGTTTCGTTCAAATTTAATTACTGATTATATTTTACTTATGGTAACTTTTTGAGCTTGAATATTACATTTGTACTGGAGTTAAAAATTAATTTTTATACTGTGGCAGATGAGTGTTACAGCTCTTGTTGCTTGCCTCCACTTACACTTTTCCCTTATTTTCACAATTTTTTATTCGTTCCTTAAAAAGTGCACTATAGGTTTTGCTGCGTAGTGAAATAGCCTACAGTTTTACTTAAAGTTAGTTTTTTAAAGGGGACAGGAAGCAGCAATAATTTAAAGCAATTTTATTTTAGCTGACATGATTGTTACCATAGTCAGTTTATTTATTTCAGTATTTGTTGTGCCACTTGACATTTTATGGTTAGCTTGTCAAAATCCTATACCAAATTCATATATTGTAGCAAATTTGTTGCTCTGAAATCAAACTTGTTGGGTTACATGCACATTGCACAGTTGTATTTCATTTTTATTTATTTCAGAAATTCAGTAACGAATCCAGCATCATATGAAGAAATTATATTTATTGCCTTAATAAATGTTACTGTGAATAAAAGTATTGTATTTGTTGATGAACATTGTGTTAGTGAAATTTAATTAAAAAAAAAAACATTTGTAAAGTAGAGTGTTAACACTTCTAAATGACATCTAGAGAAAATTATATGTTTATAATAAATAGAGTAATGTTTTTAGGGCAAACAGAAATAATACACATTTATTCTTCATGGTTCATTTTACAACCAACTTGGTCTACTCTAGCAGATAGAACAGAACTGGCTTAGTTTACCCCCAACAAGCATCTGCTTGTGTTCCGGTGCCCAGTACAGCTGGCCTGACCATAGAGGTTATGATACACAAATAAAGTAGCAATGCAGGGACACTAACAAAACAAAATTTTCCCCAAGCAACATAATTAATTTACTTTCAACACTTCCCCTTTAATTAGATTGTGTTAGTGCTAAAAATTAACTTTAGCTAAGCATGCACACAAAAAAATTTCTACCTTAGATAATTCTGCCCATTCAAACACTTAATTTCTAGCAAATTATTTTAATTAACTTTTCATTGCTTGTTTTCATTATTCAGTTTCTGGACATTTCAGTGCTTTCCCAGATGTCTATCATTCATTATTTTCAGTCACAAGGTAAGTAATGAATTACAGCTTTACGAGCCCTGCCAGATCTTCTTAATTGTTCTTACTGAGACATGTAATTTTTTTTCTTTACTCTCAAACTCTAAGAAGTCTTCTTCATCTTTAGTAAATGAAACATCACAGCTCTCTCCTATTTTCTGTACCACTTCATATAAATCTCCCATTCAGCTGGGTTCTTGGGCAATTTCTTGAGAGGAAGAATTAGTCGCAGCTGTGTTTTAATCCACTGGTTTTTATTACATCTTGTGTTCCTAAAAAACATCTGTATTGATTATTACCCTCTTTGTGATAGGGTCAATAAGACAATATCATTGTCACATAGCAATAACTTATAAAAAACTTTTTCTGTGCTATAGGGTCCTTTTTTTTTTAATTTTTGAAGGGATTTGAGCCGTTCTTCACACCAAACAGTTCTTATTTGCTTCAGGTGTGGTTTTCAACGAAACCAGACTTATAATAGTGTTTTGTCCTTAACTGCCTTGGTGGGACATCTATTGTTCAAATATACTGTTGTTGCTGCTGCATTTTCGGAATATGTTTTTGATAAACCTTCATCATGAAGCATGTATCCTGCCCTCTCATTTACACTATTGTTGGCATTTTCTGCCACACTGTTTTTATGGGTAGTATACTTCATAGTCCTTTGGTGTCTAATGCCTTTCTCTTTCAGAAATGTTTGTAACTTTCTGCAAACGCATTCTGTCCCATTGTATGACCGTAAATACTTCAGCCTGCTGCTTAGTTGGGTTTCAACCATTGCCCAAAATTCCTTGTAGATATCACTCACTTCATGTTACCCTTTCAAAAAATACAGACGTATGTAGGAGGAGAAATTATCAATAAATGTCAGGAAATATTTGTTACCTCCAAGTGATACAGTTTCCATTGGACCACATATATCTGTATATATTAGCTCAAGTGGTTTCGATCCACTGAATTAACTGGTTTTAAATGGGACTCTTGTCTTCCCGTGATGTGGTTGTGGGTTTTCAGAAACCTTCTGAACCCATAATCATCAATTCAAGACCAACGAGCAATGATATCCCTACCCATTAATCATTAACATTAAAGCTATGGTGCTGTGCATTAGACAATTTTATTCACGTACTCCTCAACGGAACTATAACTTTCTAGGTGTGACAGAATCAACTGCCATAATAATCCTACTCTCATTGTGTTGCCATTGTTTTTAAAAAATTTTTGAATGGTGTCCCACGCGTTCTTTAATGTTTTGCACTTCTTAATGTGATGTATCAGGTCAGCTTCAAGTATTAACAAAATCTTAAAAAGCGCTTTACTCTACTTCTCTAGTGCATTATCGGATTTTACAACACCTTGCATGACATCCCATTGATCGTCTAACATTAGTAGAGCTTTCATCGGGAACTTCTATGAATCATAATTTTCACGTTCTTTTAATTTCTGTGATCTTTCTCAATGGCGACAACCCTGAAGTCTTCATTCTGCCCACTCACCACGGCAAATTTTGTCAGTACTACGAGACATTAATGCTTGCATCTGCGATAGAAAATCAACTTGAAAATTCCTTTCTCGTTATAATTTGACACACACTAAGGTCACTGGGTCCATAACCATTGTTACGACAAAAAAAAAATACGCAGTCACTATACAACCAACGTGGCCTTCTTTATCAGATAGAACAGAGCAGGTTTGTTTGACCACTGACAAGCATCTTCTTGTGCTCTAGTGCCCAGTACAACTGGCCTGACCATACAGATTATGATACACAAACAAGCAGCAGTGCATGCACACTAACAAAACAAAATTTTCTCCAAGCCAAACAAGTAATTTACCTTCAATAAATATATACAAATTTATACCTAACATTTATCATGGCTAAGTAATATCATATTTTCATTTTTATCTTAAATTTATAATGCACTCTTAATTTCTGAAAGATTCTGACGATTCAGGTACCAGCTGGCAACACCACTGCACTAGTGTCAGCCATCAGCCATCTTGCCTCTCTACTACTACATTGTCCCTGCCTGTACACCACAGTCACTGGTTGCTTTTTCATGTTTCAGCTTTGTGTCATTGCAGAGAATAGTTTCATTAGTGAATTGTTCGGAGATGAGGAAGAAGATGTGTGAGAAAAAGGAATGATGAGGGAGAAAGATGTACCTACAAAACTTCACCTTTTTTGTATACATGGAGAAGTGCCAAAAGATGTTTTGGAGACGAGAGAAATTTGTTAGACACCAGCTGACACATGACACACATGATGAAGTAACAGCTCGTACTTCAGTCAGGCATGTCCAATGTGAATCACAGTGCATACCACCATTTCACATTAATGTCATACTTCCACAATCTCCACAACATAACTACAGAACTTACATTAGGCAAAACAATTGTGGAATAGCATATTTAGAATGAGAATGATGCTGTCATTCTTTGCCATAAGCAATGCTTTAATCTTTATTTGAGAATTCTCTGGCCTGTGATAATGGAATGAGCAGAGAGAGTGCAGTTCATTTGGTTTGCCTTACGTGTCTAACTATGCAATTACAATAATGAAACAAGTCAATGAATTTGTACACTTTGCTCCACATTTCAATCGTAAAACTAAGCTGCTATTATTAAAGTTAATTACAACCTCAAATATTAAACTTTATTTCAGTTTTCCCTCAAGCATTAATAAAAGCATTCATATGAAAAAAAGTAAATGTGAAATGTTTAATGTTAAGTTAAGTAATTCCAAGTACAAAATCTGGCAGTAATAAAATATAACAGCTCACAAAATATTTACAACTTAATGGACATTTTTATTACTATGCAGATATTTTGATTCTTGTGCATGGATATAATTAACATAATTTTAATTGTTTAACTTTCAGTGTTCTGTGCTTACAACACTCAGTCATGAAGTGCGCTCACGTAATATCTCTATAAAATTACTAACTCTCTGACCCTGATCACAGACAGAGCAGTGACTAACTCTGTGACCCTGATCACAGACAGAGCAGTGAGCTGATGACGGAAAGCTTCTAATTGTTGGACACGTTGCTATATGTTTGGGTGTTTTATTTAAGTTGTTCTGTTGGTAAGAACCTACATAATAAGTTAATAAAAAAGTGTATAGTAAACCATTGTTTTACCAGACTAGTGGTTCGATAAATCAAATGTCCGGTAATGGCGAAGTATCAAAATTGGCACACTGAAATAGGCAACAAGCCAATAGATATATAGTAGTGCGATACACGTTGCAACGCAATGTGTTTGTTGTCGTCAAATCGCTGGAAGTTGGCGAGGGGGAAGGTTTGTGATGACTGGCGGGAGTAGGAAGATATGCGTGTGCCTTTGTCCGCTCCTTGAGATAACCAATGGTGAAGGGTGGGGGAAGAGTAGAAGGAGAAGGATAGAAGAAGAAATAGGTTTGCTATCAGTTTGGTTTCTTGTTATGTTGCGCGGTAACATGTGACATGTGAACCTGAGCTACTGCTTTGTATTTCACAGTAAAGTGTTTATTTACTAAATATATAACAAATAAAAAATTTCCATCTAAACTACCGCTATTTGCATCGCGATGCAGTATCGTATATCATGTCTGTGAGAAAATAATCTAGCCGCCGTCCTTTACAATTTCTGAAGGCAAGGGACGGAAATGCTGAGCGTGAGAAAGGCGTGTATTGCGCTAGCTTGTCCACAGCAGATTTTACCTCTACAGCACGCACGTTTACACCACACAAGCGTTTTTGAACATACACTGCCTCATCGTGTGAAAATGCAGTAGCGAATTTCACGTGTTTCCTGTGTCCAACAGTGCCAGTTTTTTTTGTTCAATATCATATTTCAACACATAACTCTTCAACTTGTCTTTTGCTTTACGAATGTCCGACTCAGTTTGTTTCTTGATAACATGATCATCACACAACTTTGCTACCGAAACACCCGCCTCTTAACTTTTCTATTTGTTCAATTTTTTTGCTTGATGTCAAAGTTACTTTTTTTCTTTTATGTCTGGTTGCAGACACCATTTCATTTAAAAAAAGGCATAATCATTATCGCACACGTACATCAACTGCGTAAAAAAATTCAATTAGACACGACAGTTGTTCTTGCCTGGACACGTCAAAACACCGATGAGCGACTATCTCTGCTTACAGTCTTACACAGCTATCTGTGCGCGCGCCTCAGTGTCACTCACCAAAGCACAATAACCAGGTTGGTCTTGCGCCTTACAGTTCCGTAAAAATTTCAGGTAGACTATCATTCTTGCCTGGACACGGCACATACCCCGATGCGCAATTAAAAGTAGCTCTGTCTACCGTCTTAACGCGGTTATCCATGCACGCCCCTGTTGTCACTTACCAAACCACAATAACCAGGTAGGTCTTGTGCTGCATGTGACAAGTAGACCCGACGGTGGAATAATTTTGTTTCGCCAGATTTTGTTCGTTAAATACAAAGTCCGCTGAATGGAGGTCTAATAAAACGAGGGTTTACTGTATTATACGAGATTTGGGACATAAGTCATGGCAACTATTTATTACTGTGAGATACCGGTGCAAATGGATAATGTGAAATAGGCACATGACAGGACATGGTATGCACGACATGTATGTACAATGAACAACACGACAACATTGTACAAGTATGTCACATATTATGGTAGGCGACTTGACAGAACAGTGTGCAGGCTCTACACTTCTGACAGCACAGCACACATACCTGTTTTAAAGGCAGTCAAAAGTACTCATATAGGCCCCTGCTATGTTGCCAGCACTCTGCCAACAATGTGGGTGGCGCTGAATATCATCAGTGCTGCTATATTCCTTCCTATGTGGGCCTCTGGTCATTTACTGCTGCACAGCGTTTGTGATGTCTGCCGCATAATTGTTTCTTTACCGTGCCTACGAGGTCGAAGTCACATGGAGACAGATCGGTTGAATATTGTGGGTGCTCCAGTTCTTCCTATCTCCAGTGCTGCAGTAGCTTCCCTACACATGCTGTTTTATGTGGTCTTGCGTTGTCATGGGGAATGATTGCGCTGTCCACGAAATGAGGCCGTTTCTCCTGAATGCCACATTGCACCTGCCTCAGCAGGAAGTTCCTGTAGTATTCTGCTGTCACTGTGCGCCCATGTGTAACAAAGTGGCACACAATGACGCCCCTAACATCATACACAACAATCACAAATAGTTTCATGGGAAGGATTCTAATGGAACTTCTGCCTCCTGGGGGATCCAGCATGTTGCCACTATGCAGAATGACGTTTGAGTTCCGATTCGTATGACCTGGCGCAAAATACATTGATTGTGATTATTTATTACAGGAAGTTGTCCCCGTCCTGTTGCCGTTGTGCTAGGTTGTCGGAGCATGTTGCTTATAGCATTCTATTTTCAATCTCCATCAGTTTATAAGATACCCGCTTTGAAGCAGTTTTGCACAGATGCAGATCATGCAGCAGAATACTATGGCTGGTGCATTTTCAATGTCATTTGCACTGTCTAACTCCATTAGCCCCTTCGTCTGTCGTCTTCTAGCAGGTGCTCGATTACTGCATGTGCCACATCAGTCCACACACTCATAGGTCGTTCTGTACATTGCTGATCATTGCTTTGTACACATCCTCGCTTAAACGCTGCCAGCCACCTTGCAACTGTCCTGTATGGCAAGACGTTATTCCCAACAGCTTACATCAATTCCCTTTGAGTTTCTCTGGCTGTTCTGCCACGGATAACAGCTATTTTGATGTTCGAATGCTACTCTACACTGGTTACATCCGTTTGGCACAGGGGTCGCCGGACAACTGATTTCACTTTGCTGTCTGTGCTTGTACAGGCCAGTACTGCGCCATCTGACGTTTTTAAGATACGCTAGGACTGCCTGTCTTCCCCACGACACTTCATATTTTGTGCTTCGCTAACAGTTAGTCATATATGCAGATAGTTGCCATGACATATGTCCCAACCTGCTTACAAAAAATAAGTATGTTGATATAATTTTGTTTTTATTCAGGATTATTATATTTAAATATGAAAATGTTTGCTTTTACATTTGATGATGGGCTGTCAGCCATAGAAAGAGTGAGAAAACCATTACTTGTGTTGAACTATGTGCAGTAACAGCTATTTTTTTTTTCAAAAGTTTATTTATAAAGAGCTTACTTTATCCATACTCGTCTTTACCCATCGCGAACAGAAAAGCCGTGGCGGCATTCTCCGCCATAATTCCCGTACCTCAGAAAACACACACTTCTCTCAAAATACACACAAATAATATCGTTACGCGCCTGTTTGGGACTCGAACCCGATAGCAGAGTGGCGCAGTTGAAACCAATGATCCTGACCCTTATTATAGTACAAGTAGATAGCTGCAAAGTCAACTTCTCATACTCCGTGATTTAATACCAAATAACCAAATAACAAAATACATACGATCATATGTACACAAGAATACACCCAATGACCAAATCTGTAAACAATATGTACACAATACGTCTCAACGAGACCAACAAATATCCAAATGTCAAATAAGGTCCAATATAATAGTGCATGCGGCATCCCTAGACATGCACTAAGGTTACCATTCACCTTCTATGTCCAAGGAGAACCAGCCTTTATAGATCGCAACACTCCAAACAGGCACGCCTCTCCCGAGACGGCGAAGTTTTCTTGCAGTGTGGTAACGAGACAATCCAGGATCCGAAGACGTCTTCTTCAAAAGTATGGACGAGGAAACTCATTAAACTAAACAAAATACTTAGGCAAACGCCTAAGCGCTCGCATCAGCCACTTGTCGATGTCCACCGTCCTCCCTCACCTTCCCCTTCCTCCCCTCTTCTCCAAGTAATCACAATTTCGAAATTAAGGAGAGGGGGAGGCGGGAGTTGAAACCACACAGTCTAATGGCACATAAAACTAGACTAGGGCACCAGAGAATCCATAAACTGACTATTCAAGGACACACTATTAAAGCTAATCATGGCTGGGATAACCTTTTTAATAAACACAAAAACCATGAAGGAATGTTTGCTTTTGGAAATTGGGGTTGATGGAATGTTTAACTGTCATACAATGATTGCAGGCATGGTAACTGCTTCATTTACATGTTGGTTTTTCGAAGAAGTTAAGGGAATAGAAGAAGCTTATATTTCTGTTCAACTAGAAGTTGTAATCATTCTAAACTCCATTAACTCTTTACAGTATTTGCTAATCCAAACTTGCCACCACAGGACCTAGCTTCCTGGGGGCCACTGTGGCAGAAGAGTTGAGACCATTCACCTCCCACCTAGGCGATCCGGGTTCGATTCCCGGTGGGGTCGGTCTCCAGGTTTTCGCATGTGGGAATCATGCCGGACAATGCCGTTTGTCAATGGGTTTTCTCAGGGATCTCCCGTTTCCCCCGCCCTTTCATTCCGGCACTGCTCCATACTCACCTCATGTCACTCCTCACCTGCGGTAAATACCTCGATGTTAAGCGCTGACCAAAAAATCTCTCTCACCAAGCTTCCTGCCACTATAAGGTGTCTTTTGACCCAGGTAAGGTTTTATCAGAGTTCGCAGAATTGCAAACTAACGCTGTAGCCATATAAGAGCAGGCATACAACATGCTTATGAGCAACAAGCTAACTGGCCATGATAGTTTTCTCCCTTACTTACTTACCTTCAGGAAGAAGCTTTATAGAAGTGGTGTAGTATTCCTGGCCACATGGAATCATTTCTTGGACATGGCCAATGTTGACTGCATATGGCATTAAAGTTCTAGGATCCTATCCATCCCTTGAATCCTTGTCCATGCATGGCTGTGGATGTGTGGCAATGTGTAGAAGCTGTTCTTCAATGCTCCTCCCCTTTGGTCCTGACAGGACCTGCTTTTTCAGCATGCTCTCATGCACAACTTCTACTATGGCACTGTATGTTCACCCTCACTGGCAAGGTGTGGAGTGTTGTCGAAACATATTTTATGCTTGACCTATAGACAACAATAATAATGAGAGTATCATATCTGTTGAGCATTTAGAACAAGAATACAGTATCACTAATACTGAAAATTTAAATTTAAATGGTATGAAAATTTGTGTATATTTGACAAAAAATAGAAGCCATATTACATGTATGGAAAAATTTGCAGGGTAATCACAGAATCTCAAGTAAAAGATACATGCCATGTGAGCCACAAATGATCTGGGTCTGTGTAGGTCTTTCTCGTGTTTTTTTACTTATCTTTTAAAAATGTAATATCTACTTATCATTGGAAATGTTTAATAATGTAAGTAATTTAAATGAAACTTGCTTACCACTCATCTACACTGCAGAAACAATATTTTAAGAACTAAAAAATATGCTAGACAGTTTATTCTTTACAGAAACATGCATTGACAGAACAAACTCAGCTTTATTAGAGTACATGCAAGTTGAGTAGTGATAGATGACCATAAACATGTAAGGTAATAAGTAGAATTTCCGTTGGATTTGGCACTGTTGTATGGGTGAAGAATCAGATATTTTAAATATTTATCAGAGAAGTTGATACTTCAAAAACACAGCATTTGTGAACATAGAAATATCTTGTATTTCAGGATACTGCGGTACTGTCTGAGAGTCCTTAGATGCTCGTATGTGTTACTCAGAATGTAAATGTTGCCCATGCAGTGTTGCAAGTTGAAGAAGACCTCTCAGTACCCACTTTATAACCTTTATTTGAAACTCATTAGCCATTGTGATACCAGTTGTTTTGGTATATAATCTATTGTCTCAATGGCTGTGATAAAACCACACCTAATATTTCACTGATAACACATTATAAGGAGGGATGACTAGTGAAGACCAGTTCCCATTGCCCGGTGCTTGTTTGAGCATGGTCATGGTCAGGAAAGTTAGGCAATTGAGTGTGTATATGAAGTTGTGTTGCCACCCTTGCACTTATAGAAAGTGAAAATCATCATAAAAATAAGTTATCATTAATAAAGTGTTCATGTGTAGAGAAAGCAGAGTCAGTGTGATTCTAAACTTAACCAAACTTTTAATGATCAATAAAAATGTTATCGTGTGTGATAAAAAAAGTGGAATAGATAAGTTGTCCTGACATTTCCTTAAAAAGTAATTTTTTTCCTTTTTTTCTTATGTCATATGCAATATTCCTTTAACATAGCTTTAATGTATTTGTAATAATTATTTTTTTCTTCAAAAAATTATATATCAAATTTACATCCTTTTAAAGACAATATACTTTTCTTCATAATTGTGGTATTGTAATTCCATTAACATAAAAAAAAATGTTTTTATTGGCTTACGGTACTTTGTTCTTATTTGATAAATATTGTGTGCTTATGCAAAAATAAATAAATTGAACCTAGCTTTATGCTTTAAGTAAGTTTTTAGATCAATAAATTTAAAAAAAATTTAATTTTCCTTGTATGTCTCAATCATTGTGTTTTGATGCTTTAAGGATATGTATTGATTTTTGTTTTCAGAATTTTTCACCTTATTGTGAATCTAATCGTCCAAATTATGCTGGGAATTCCATTAGAGATGGTTCATGGATGGTGGCGAGTGCTGTGTGTATATTTAGCTGGGGTTGTTGCTGGTTCACTTGGAACATCTGTGACAGATCCAAAAGTCTTCTTAGCTGGAGCATCTGGTGGAGTTTATGGCATTATTGCTGCACATGTTGCAACTATTATAATGGTACGTTTACAAATGTAAAGAAAATTGTTTGTTAAATAATTAACTTTTTAAGATTATGTTTACATAATGTTTCTTCACTTTTCAGAACTGGTCTGAAATGCAATTTCCATTTCTTCAACTTCTTGTTTTTTTGGTTTTGGCTGTTGTTGACATTGGGACAGCTGTGTACAATCGTTACGTAATACATTTGGACAAACAGGCAAGTAATTAAATTTGTTGTGTTTGCTGCCATTTTGTTTCAAGCATTGTCTTATGCATTGAAATTTTTAAAATTGATAGAACTAAGTAGGATATATTTTTAACACTGGAAATAGTGTAACCATACTGGTATTTAGCTCACATGTATAAATAAAAGTGCATTGCTTACATTTATTTTAAATTGTGGGTCATGAAAGAAAATGATAGCTTGTGCATAATTTTTTGTTACATATATCTACAATCACCATTTTATCCTTAGAATAATAGTTTATGTAATGTTGACCAAAAACATTATATGCAAGTCCCGGTATCTGTTATTTGACGATCTTCATTTGACCTGTACTTGGAAGTTTTGGTCAGTCTTTGCAAGATTCAGTCTTTCCAAGTACTACTAAGCCTTAAAGAATAATACTGGATTCTAAGATATATCATTAGACTTTTTTCTAATAAGTAAGGTGGATTTCTTGTTTAATCTGCTTAGTTTGAATGTTCATTTCTGGCATTTGCTAGGCAGTCAGAACTTATGTGGTACATTTTAGGGAGTGAATGTGAACATGATAGGAAGCAAATAACAAAATACACAAAGAAACTGTATCTAAAAATGGTATGTTTGCAAGCTAGTGTGTAAGACTTTTCAAAATCATATCCTTTGCTAACTCAGATTTAGATTATAAATTATAGTCCAAGTATACATTGTGAACAAGTGTACATATTGTTCATGTATTAATGAACTAGTGTGACAAAAGGGAGGCAGCACAGTTATACCCCTTTCAGTTTCCAAAATGACAGCAACTGGGTCTCACGCTATTCACAGATAGTTTATCCTTGCCTTGTGTAATGGGAGCCTTTAGATCTTTTTAAGTGTCTGGATCAGCCATATTATTAACATTCACAGTAACAGTGTGGATGAAACTCCAGCTTGCTGGTGTCCTGCTTTGCAGACTTTATTTCTAGTGCCTGGGCCAAAGAATCATGTAAGATACACAGTGTTATCAATTAACTGTACATAGTTGAGTATGGTGGATGTGTCATAGATGATGCTGCTCCAAAGCAAATATCAGGCAAGTTGTTGTGGTACATACTGGAATATACATAGTGGTGGACACTTAGGGCAGCTGCAAAGTAGTGCCATACACACGTTGCTTTTCTTGTCAGCAGTTTCCTAGTAGTGATGATCTTGAACTGTTACTGGTATTCTCGCCAAGAAATTTGAGTACTGTAGAAGGTGTACTTTATAATGGTAATTTTTCATGCCTCATGCAAAGTACAGTAAAGCACCCTGTATTTGTAATTCTGTTATACAAAACTTCTATTATCCATATGTAATCTGAGGTGTGGAAAAATATGCAGAGCCCAGCGAAAGATTAAATTCCAATTTGCAGCGCCGGTGCCGTTCCTGCTCAGTCTACATGATGCAAGCAGAGATAAAGTCTTGGTTAGTATCCTTTAAAATGTGCTAGTGGTACAGTGTACAACTGTGCTATGGATGTTCATTTACCTCGTCACCTTTTCAGAAATGTGATGGACGTAGGTTTACATCTGAGGATTTAAAATAACTTCTGACGATGGGGTGTAGTTTAACGGATATTGCCTATGTTGGTAAAACTTTCTGAGTCATAGTAGTTAATTTTCCAGCCACTGGATCAGACTTGGTGCTCTTCAGCGGAGCACTGCGATAAACTGCTGCAACTGTAGTGAAGTTTTTCGTGCCCACAAATACGTGTGCAAAGTGATAAAATGGAGCTCTGAATTATTTTTAAACATGTGTTCCACAGCGGTGAGTAATTTTAGCAGTAGTGAGTCAGAAAATTTTGACAATAGTGATAATGAACTAGATTTTGTTTTGTCTGAAAACGAAAGTCATTCTGGTAAGTATTGGTTTTGTAAATGTATTTATTTCTCACTGCATTTTTATTTGGATTTCAGTTGTAATAAACAATTCATGTATATTTTAAAGTAAAAAAGATGATGATCAGGATGATGACTTGTGAAGTGAAGAAAACCTTTCTAGACTCGAGAGTAGCTGCAGGAGAACAGCGGGTAACAATAGCGGTGGCAGACAAGATAAGGTTACAGCCATAAATAATGCTAGAAGTGACTGTATGGGAATTGATTCAGCGCTGAATATACCTGTATATGCCATCATTTCTGGTGTGAAACCTGAAACACAACTTTATGAACATAGTCCACCACTTTATTTTTTCTCTAATTTCGTTAGTCAGGACATAATACATCTCATGAAGGAGCAAACAAAATTGTATGATCTCCAAAAAATAAATGTGAATAAGAAGAACAATCAAATATCACCTAAAAGTAGAATAGAATCTGGGAAACCAGACTCGATAGAGGAAATCAAAAAAATTCCTTGCTATCATAGTACACATGAGTATAACTGAAAAGCCCATTTTGAAAGGCCACTAGAGTACTTTAATAGCAGTATCATATAACTTCTGCCTCAATCTGATGTCAAGGGACATATTTTTGTCACCATTGGCTAATTTTCACCTAAATGACGACAGGGAGGAAATAGAAAAAGATGACAGTGGTTATGATGCCGTGCACAAGGTGCAGCCACTGCTTGAAACATTGTGTGAGAACTGCAGGGCTTCATATCAAGTAAGGGAGGATATTACAGTTGATGAGTGAATGTATGGTTATAGAGGAAGGCTGTATATCCAGCAATACATGCCTCAGAAGTCAAGTCGCTATTGAATGAAAGTTTAAATGTTCTCTGATTCAAAGACAGAGTATGTTTGAAATTTTTAAGTGTTCTGTGGCAAACACAATGGGATAAATACTGGCGTTATCAGACTTCTAGCCAAATTTGACTGGGAATGGTCTCACATACTATACTGATCGTTACTACACAAGTCCTTCCTTGGCTGTTGCACTTGAGAATGTGCAGACAGCACTGGTAGGTACAGTGAACAAGAACAGGGTTGGCATGCTTACTGTTCTATGCAATCCAAAACTGCAAAAAAAGTGAGCAGATATTTTGTGCAAGTAGAGAAACATGTTGGTGCTTTGTTGGAAAGGTAAAAGTGATGTTTACATACTGAGCAACATATGTGAGGCAAAAATGGTCACATTTATGGGCAGAAATGGAAATCTGGAAATGTGAAAACTAAGCCAGCTGCAGCAGTCGGTTACAAAGTCAAAAAATTTGGTGTCAATCTTTCTGACCAGTGAATGTCGTACGGAGAATTCAACCACCGATCTGTGAAATGGTGGAAAATTGAGTTTTCAAGTGCATGTATAATGTACGATCACGTCAAGGAAAAGAAAATCTCCATGACAGAGTTAATGAACAAGATTGCAAAGATAAGATGGTTACCGTTACGTGAAATACAATATCCCGGTTGGCGAATCATCTATCATCATTGGCGATGTGCGTAAGGAGGTGTGAGTTACTGGGACTCAGCTGAGCGTGCCTGCGCATAGACGATATGGTGGTCATTGCCACTGTAAGAACCCTAAAGAGGGTATAAACTGTGAGGCTGATTGCCGGTGAAAGGGCGCCTGCTCATTAATGATGTTATTGCCCGAACGAGCACGGGACTCTTGCTTGTCTTTCAGGGAATGGTCGACACCATTGCCTGCCTAACTCCTCATGCACTCCACATTGTGTTGGTGAACTTGTGATGAAAGAAATAAGAGTTTAATGGGTGGGCGAAGAGAGGAGGGGGGTGAGGCTGTAAGCCACTGACGTCACGATACACTGTTGTTTGAGGCTTCTGAGACTTGTTTAGGTGTCTCACACCTGTAATACACTAAGCATACGTAATAGGATGAACTAGTTATTTGGAGAAAGCCAGATGCCTGAAATAAATTACATATACCTCAATTGGCTCTACTATATTTTGGCATAAATATACATGCAAAATAACACTTCTTGCAGTGAGCATGAACGGGCCTGACCCTATAGCCTGTCAGTAGCTGAAGCTAACAAATACCTGACGGCGTGAATAAACACATTCTTATGAAATTAAGCTCAGCAAGCAGCAGTCGACCGAGGGAGGGTATGCGAGGAGGAGAAAACAACAAAACTGTTCCAGATAGTAACATTACCTATTGCAGTTGATGATGATTGTTTAACAAAAGTTGTAGTCCCCCCACACTGCGAAAGCGAACAGCACCATACGCCCATCCACTCATTGCTCGACTGACTTAACTTTCCTTGTACTTAGCCCCTGCAGGCCAAGGGTTTCCACGCAAACACGCAAGGGAAATTTTTACATTACCTCAATACAATTACAATCATATATAATGATTTTGAAATGTTGCAATTCCCCTTTGAATTTTTGGGGAGACTTTTCCTAGTCTCTAGGCTTATTGGTAATGATTGTTTTTTAATTTTGACTAATTATGAACAATACAAAAACTGTAGAAACACTTACACTTGACGTACTTCAAAACGTAACTAAAACCCTTCAACGTGCTGTGCGCACTGCGAAAATGTAACAAGAACACTTAAATTGTAAATACTAACATTACTGAAAGATAAGTTGCCTGTTGAGGTTGGCAATGCAAACGGCACATCATCATGTTCTTTGGCCCATGCTGGATCACTAAGGTTAGTTGAATCATTTTACTAATGAGGAACACACTCCCTGTCTCTTGCATGTGCAAACACTGTAATTCATTTAAACATGAATTCTAGTGCACGTCTCTTTGACAACTTTAGGAAAAATCATGTGGTCGCTCACTCACGTTTAACGGGTGCAATTTTTACCTGTCCAGCAAACGACCAATGGCCGGAGGTGTGAGGTACACACTGAACAAGGGGCCCTATTCAATACACTCTAAAAACATGGAGAGCTGGGTTGTCGTGTTAAATTTAAATTGTTCCAATTGGTGTCACCAGTACTTCCGTTGGTCCTTGTGTGTGCTTTACGGCTCTGTTTTAGTTGACATGTGTTTATTGTGCATCGCTGGACAGCAAGGGAAGGTCGGGCAAATGACGAGGGGGCTACGTTCGCCTCTCAGGTGGACCATATCACATGGCCCCGCCCGGGAAACCCTTGTCACGCTACACTTTTGCAGCAGGTCTGCGGTTGACACCGCAGGGGGCGTGGTCGCAGGTTGTAGACGCTGTCATCGGGTCGGGTGGCCCGAAGCCATTGAGGTGGTTGTGGAAAAGCTGGGGAGGAGGGCCATTGCTGAGGGCTTCTTACCAAGGGTTGCAGCGGTGGTTGTCCCGTCGTCGGTGCAGTACGTGACTGGTGTGCGGTGGTTCCGCCATTTTCAGGAACTGCACCCTGGTGACGGTGATGTGGGTGAGATGCTCTGCTGGTCCTCTGGGAACCCCCAGGAAGAGAGGCGAGGCCGGTGGTGTGGTGTCCCAGGCATAGCTGTCCTCCCCCCACACGTTGCTGATGTCCAGGCTGGGTCCACTGGTGGCGCTCTGGCGCCGGACGTCACTGGTGTTGACATCTTGTCGGGCGGGCAGCTCACATCAATAAGCTGGCCGATGGCAGGCTGTGCTGGCAGGCTGCTGGTGGGTAATGACACAGGCATGTCTGCGTCTCTGCATGGTGGTTTTGAGTGAAGGCAGAACCTGAGCGCCTGAGGAAGAGCTGGTAACTCAGATGGTGGTGATTGCAGCCTCCCTCGCCTGTCGATTGTGTGGCCATCGGTGATCAAAGTTGGCTGGTGAGTGGGGATGATTGTGATTTCTCGTAGCTGGTCGTCCATGTCTTCACTTTCTGGTATTTCCTGCATGGCGTCTGGCGGCCAGGGGGGTGACAAAGCGCCAGTCGTTACGTCGCTCTTACTGGGAGTAGGCGATGTGTTTGTTGACACGAATGGTTGCTTGGGGGAAGGGGGGTGGTGAGTTGTCCCCGTCAGGGTTGTCGCATGGCCTTGGCTCAGCGGAGCCATCCGTGCGGTGTAAATCATCTGGATGCATGTTGATTTTGCGCCGTGGGCTGATTTGCACAATGTATGAGGTTTTGCAGACACAAGGTGTCATGGCATGTGTACCACTCCAGCATGGCGCTAATCCGGCACAAAAATCATTCTTGGCCTTGCAGAGAGAGTGGAGTCTCACATACACCTGCGAGCCTATCTCCAGCTCTCGCTGTGGGCTGTTGGTCGGCGAGACCCATGTCTGGACATATTGTTTCTGCCTTACTCTGGCGCATCTGTGCGGTGATGTAAGTTGGTTGTCCTATCTTCCGCGGCAGCTGGTAGGGAATTTAGGTGTAACTTCTTGGTCGAATTCGCCTAGTTGTGTCAAATACCTACCCTGCTGTAGTTTGGCAGGTGACTGTCCCGTGCCTTCATTCTGCCTGTTGCGTATGTAAAACAGGATGTCTGGAATGTGTTCGGCCCTTGTCATGTGATCTCTATTCACTCTGAACTTTAGCTGGTTTTTCAACTTTTGGTTACGTTGTTCAGTTGGGTTTGCCATCGGGTATTATTGGTCTGTGGTGCTATGTGCTATTCTCCATGCTGTGTAATATTCCTGCCATTTCCGACCGGAGAACTGAGTGCCGTTGTCCGTCAATAATGTTTTTGGAAAACCCCAGCACGGGAAGAATTCAATGGTGAGGACTTTGGCGATCTTAGCTGCCCTGGCTGTCGTAAGCGAGAATGCCTCCACCCACCTACTAAACAGATCAGAATCTTTTGCTGTGGTTCAGCCTTGGGTAAGGGCCCATTAGGTCTAATGCTATGTCTTGGAATGGCTGTTGTGGTATCCGTGGTTGTTGCTGCTGATGTGGAATGCATTTAAATAGCAGTTTTCTTGTTAAGTCAGCTCTATCATCTTTAATCATTAAAATAACACATTTTAAAATGAAATAGTAATTTGTTTTAGTAAATATATGGCTTGAGAAACACGTACACACTAGAGAGGGGTGTGCGGAAACCCCTACCTCCCCAAAAGTAAACATTACTGCCGAGTCACCTTAACAAGTATTTTTTGTGGTAGCTTCTTAGGAAAAATCAGACATGCACTAATGAAATATAAATTTATTTTAATAAACATATGTTAATTAAGATGGTAACAATATTTGCACAGGGTGTCCACACGTCTGGAAAACCGGGAAATCAAGGAATTGTCAGGGAATTTTCCGTGTCAGGGAAACGTCAGGGAATTAATCGGCTGTCAGGGAAATTTTTAAAAGTACCTGATTCGGGTGTTTAAATTTTGTTACACTTACCATGAAGATATATGATTATTTATAATTTTATCATATTTATAAATTACGTGCTATGAATTGATGTTCAGAAACAGATGGACAGTTACACATGCCACTGTTGCATAATAACTGTGCGTGCAGTAACCATGTGTTTCAAACATTATCGAAGATTGCCTATTCTTCGTGTCTGCGTCGGCACATAGCAGCCTATGCTATGCCATACAAAATGGCTAGGTCCGGTGCAAAAACATGTTGCTTGGATATTTTACACGAACCGGTGATAAATAGTTGGTAAATAATGGTTGTTCAAGGCAGACTTGAAATATATATTAGTTTTGAAAAGTTTTTAAATTTGGGTTTTTTATAGAAAATATGGTCAACTGCCGAGGTTGTTCTCCCTATCGTTTTGTGTATTTGCGTTTTGTGTATTTGCTGGAAAAATGTGTACAGATGAGTGAATGTCACTTGTGCATTATGGTAGATATCATATGCAATTTCTTCAATTGTTTGCAGGTATGTGGTATATTACATACCATTAAAAGGTTGGTTTTAATAGTTTGTCTTAATATGCATTTCGTGATAATTAGAAAACGTAATAAAAACAGTAGCCATCTTAAGTGTTGACACATTTGTTTGTGACTAATTTAAATAACCTCAATCGTATAGTTTATAAACAATTTAAGTCTGCGTTTAGTATGGCAATGATTTTGAGATATGTTTTTGGGAATTTGTAGTCTTTGAAGGTTACTAAAGGAAGCAAAACATCATTATAAATATTAGGCCTATGCCGTCGATCTGTTATGTGGAATAGGTTGCGTAGTAATTTTCATGAAAGTTTACCATGGTGAAAGATACATTAATGTACATACAAGTTCAGGTCTTTTGAGTTACTGAATTGGGTATTCTTTGTGCATTTAAATGCACTCCTGTTATTTAACACCTCACATGATGCCTCTATGACAGTATGGCATCAATTTTATTTTAATGTCACCAAAATCATGGCAGTTAAACAGTACAGTACCTAATTTAGTAAGTCAGATATTTTTAGTTCAGTAGCATTCGGGTGCATTGTATGCTACTTGACATAATAGTTGATGTGGCTAGGCTTACATTGCAGATATTGTTGTAGTGATATTTTAGATGTGTGCTCGTGTTTCTGAACAAACTGATGTGTGACATAGTTTTTGTTAAAGTAACTATTGTAATGTCGAAGTTTAGGAAGACTACTTTCAACGACAGATTGCTTCTTGACAGTGAATATTCGTCATGGCTGCAGCCTGTTTAGAGGGATCCTTTCTCAGCATTTTGTTCATTATGTAAAACTACATTCTGCCTAAGTAATATGGGAAAATGAGCCGTGCAAAGCCACATAGCAGGAATGAAACACAAACGTGCTGTTTGTTGTTTATCCACCATGGGTGTCAAAGAAAATTTCAAATTGTCTGTGCCATGTGAAACTGAGAAGGTTGTGCAGTACCATCCACTTCTTCAGAAAAATCTGCTTCAGGTTGTAATATTGATTCTTTTTAAGCATCTACTGATAACGTTATACAGAAGCCTGTGCCAAGTTCAGTTAAATCATCTAAAATGGAGAGTTTTGTAGTAAAAGATGATATCACGAAAGCAGAAATAATTTGG
The DNA here is from genome assembly GCA_003012365.1 of Medauroidea extradentata. Classification (NCBI taxonomy): domain Eukaryota; kingdom Metazoa; phylum Arthropoda; class Insecta; order Phasmatodea; family Phasmatidae; genus Medauroidea; species Medauroidea extradentata. The sequence continues at coordinate 50,467 of PNEQ01008035.1, forward strand.
TGTATTAACACAGCTATGCAGCAGATGTCATTGAGAGGAAGTAAAAATAGTGTCTTCCTCTTTAGTGAAATGTTTCCAGATTCTAGTATAGCATCTAAAATGCAACTTCATAAAACAAAGATTGCCTACAATATATTGTATGGCTTAGCTCCCTTATTTTTGAACAAAGCTGTATGACAAGTGTAACAAGTGTTCACATTTTGTTATCTGGTTCAATGAATGTTTGAACAAAGTTACCTAAAAAGGACAGATGGACCTAACAATTCGCTTCTGGAATGAAGAAAGCAGTGAGGTGAGCACACGATACTTGGGCTCCGTATTTCTGGAACATTCATCTGCTGTAGACTTGTTAAATGGCTTCCTAAGTGGTCTAGATCAACTGGACCTAAATAATAAATAAATTATTACAAGTATCTCTTGATGACCCCAATGTAAACATGAAGTTCATCCAAGATTTGAAGTCATTCTGAACATTGGAAGTTGTGGGTTACATACATTACACAATAGTTTCAAAGCCGGTATTAAAGCAGCAGGTTGAGATGTTGTGGAGTACTTTCATGCATTGTATTATTTGTTCCGACATGTACCAGCGCGACGTGCTGATTATGTTCGGTATACGAAGTCACAGTTATTTTCCATGAAGTATTGTGCAATCCGTTGGCTTGAGAACTTCAAAGTGGTTGAGTGTGCATTGCTTATTCTTCCTCACATTGAAAAGTATGTTGAATGTTCTTCTAAGGAACGTACTTCACCCAGTTGCAACAGCTTCAAGATAGTGTGAAGATGCATCAAAAACAAACTTCTTAATGCTAAACTTTCTTTTTTTATGTCTCTTACTGCAGCATTAGAACCATTTTTGACAAAGTTCCAAGCTGACATTCCTTTAGCACCTTTTTTGTACGAATCATTGCTGTTGGTTAGTTGAGACACAATGGTTCGGTTTGTGAAGACAGAAGCACTTGCTTGTTCAGAACATCACAAAAATTGACTTGCAAAAGAAAGAAATTCTTCTTGTAGCTAAAAGTGTAAATTTGGGATTTGCAACAAAAGCTGCTCTGAATAGTGCTCGTGGTGTTTCTGATAAAGATGTGTTGGAGTTCCGTATAGACAGCCGAAATGCAATGCAGGCTTTGTGTAGTAAAATGACAGAAAAGTCACCTTTAGCATACAAGTCGACAAAGGGAATTTCATTTCTTGATCCAAAAATAGTGTTGCAAGCATCCATCTGCGACAGTCGCTTGTCTCTGACCTTGAGTTCATTAGTCGAAAACAACTGGGTTTCTGGTGTCAAAGCAAACACGATTGAGAGACAATTCAAAAGTGTTTGTAGCAGTTCATCATTTGATACCAACCTACAGGAATTTTCCCAAAACAGTGGCAGGTTGGATGAACTTTGGATGAAAATGATTAAGCAGACTTCACCAGTTTTAGCGGAACTAGAGTCATTTTTAAAAATGTTACTCATACTTTCACATGTAAATGCGGCACTCGAAAGAGGATTTCCGGTTAACGAGCATATAGTAGTAGACTACCTTCTGGATGATAGTCTTATTGCGCAGAGGCTAACCTTTTATGCCATCACAGATGCTGGAGGTCAACAGAAAGACGTTATATTGAGCTCACTGATTCATTCTGCCAGAAATGCCCTTGACAGGTACAGTGAAGCATAAAAGATGAAAACCCTGTCACTAAATGATGAAGAAAATGCTAAGAAAGAGAAGAGAAAACTTGCATTACAAGTAGAAGAACTAAAACTGAAGAAGGAGAAAATAATGGAAGAAGCTTGTAAGGCTGTTTCAGCAATCAAAGATGAGATGAAGAACCTTAACAAATGAGATATTTGTGTTGTGTGTAGGGAAAGTTTATAATTTTTATCTCCATGTTGACGGTGAAACTTATTTTTGTGTTTTTAATTACACTTTTAACGTCATTGTTTAAAAATTGTAGTGAAAATGTGTGTTAAATTGTACAGGAGCTTAATACAAGTAGCAAATTTACTGTGAACTGAAAAATTTTATAATTTAGGTGTCGGGGAAAAGATTTTACCTTGTCAGGAAAAACGGGGAAATGTCAGAGAATTTTAAAATTGGGTTTGAGTGGACACCAAGTTGCAGACGTAAAAAAATGCACACTGCAATGCAGTGTTTATTCTTGTACGGATAAATATTTATACTTTACATGGAGTGCGTATTACACTACAAAAATATCAGAACATCTGTATCAAAGAGCTCCAATTTAATGTAGCACACTTTCACGTGAATAATTACTTGATTCCTCCAGACACAGCTCTATAACAGCTTTTTATACGTGCACCGTGTTATGTAGCTTGCCAGGTCAAAACGATTGTAGTACACGGGCGGTGGCAGTTTGTGTGTGTAGGCGCAGGCGTGTCTGTAGGCAAGCTGCCGGCCGGAGTGACTGGCTGTTATAGATCGTGCGCAACACAGTTGGTGAGTGGAAGGGGGAAAGTTTGCCGGCCACCCGTCCTCATCCCGTAGCTTGACGTTATGGCGAGAGGCAACTGGGACTCTTATATCGTCTTTAATAAAAATACACGTCTCTCTCCCACCCTCAACCTCCTTGTAAATAAACACAGCCAACTAGCAACTCCTGACCAGAGAAAAAGAGAGAGATAGAGTTAGAGATTGAGACTGAGACACACACACACGAAGGATACGTCGCCAGACACAGTGTGGTCAGGTACTAAGAATAATTGCCACCCACTGTGCTATACTTGAGACATACACACATACCCAAGTAATGCCTGTGACATACGATAGAGTGCGTATGCATGCAAACAAACACACACAGCCACTGGTGCTCATTTTTACTTAGCTTGCTACAGCTCAGGTTGTACTGCCCAGACCTGGAGCTTGTTGAGATAAGCAGCAAGGCTGCAACACAGGTGGTGGGCCGTATGTGAAAACAAGCAGGTCTAGCTTTAGCATTGCTTTTCAATGAGCAGTCTGTGTAGATTTGGTGACTGACTATATGGTTATGAATATCTACTTCTGGTTACTATAAATGAAAAGACAGCGTGCCAAAGAAGAGAGAGAAAATAAAATTAATTTCTTCTAACGAATCCGCCCTCTAGGCTTCACAGCCCCTCTACCACGTTATTACACGTCCTCTTCCTGCCGCCATGACGCCCTAACTAATAACCTCCCGGGCAAACACTCTTGACTTACTCGGCCGAGCGGCGGAGGGATACATCAGGATCCAACTTACCTCAAAAGCTGGTTAATTGACGTTTACTAAAGAAGCAAACTATGTAACATAGTTACTGATAAATTTACAAAGCGGTTTATTCCATCATGCCAGCTAAATATTCCTTAAGTTTATTAATTGGGGATGTGAAGCGTCATCAATCTGTCGCGGATTACCACCTTTTTAGTGTTGTTGCAGACGGCACTACCACCCACGTTGATCGAGAAACGTCCTGCAGAGCCCCCGCATTCCAGCACGTCCCAATACGTGCCTCCAAGCAAGTGAACTCTGACCTGCCTGATAGATAAATCCATCCAAACACAGGCTAGCTCAGAGCTTATTTGAAATTTTAAAAGCCAGCACTTCTCTGTACGTGCTTCCAACCAAGTGAACTTTGACCAGCCTGCCAAATAAATCCCATTCCAGGAGAAGCAAGCTAAGAGGCTACTTGAGATTTAAAAAATCCAAACAAGGCAACATATAAGAAAAAGTTACTTAGAAAAGTTGCTTGAAATTAAATTAGCTTTAAATTGAGTCCAAACACGATATGACTCATACAAAATTGACAGGTAAAAATTTAATACTTTTATCTTGCCTTAACAGTTAAATTTAAAATTTTTAATACAATTTTAGTGTTAATTTCTCTACTAGCATCCCCAATTAATGTGTTGGCTCCTACAGTATACATCCGTATCCCTGGTTAAGTTGGCCTACTTAATTTGTTATACACAATAAAATAGAAAAAAAATTAATTAAGACAAAAAAAATTGAAATTACAAAATGAAAAGAGGCCAATTAAGTGCTACGTGCCAGTGCACGTCACAAACCCCCCCCACTTAACACGTAATGGCTTTTCCCGAGGGACAAACCATAAGTGTTAAGTACACTCTGAGTATAAAAGCTCGCCACAATTATGGTTCCATATGCATTCAAATGTTTTACATAAGCTACGTTACAATGTTTCATTATTACAATGATTACTTATGTTCTATAAACTAAACTACATTAATGAATACACATAGGCTACGTACAAACTTGGGCAAATCACTCTTACTAGCATGCTCTACAATATTACAAAATTGCTGTTTTCATAACCTCTAAAACACTACCACATTTAAAATTTATCCAAATACAGTATCTTTTTAACATAATTATTTTCTTTTACTCCACTACTGAGCATGAAACATTTATTTAGCACCATGGTATATAATGTAATACATAATGTAAACAATAAAAAAAATCAATTGAAAATATACCTTTTAAATTTATGCATTGACTTATGGCAGCACACTGTTGTTGCACCCTTAATTTAAAATGTGACCACAATATTTTAAAGCATCTGCAAAATATTACTTTTCTTAATACTAATAAATCACAACCCATATACTTGGTTGGCTTTGTAAAGTTCGGCTGATTACAGGCAGTCTGCACCATCAACTTATATCACCCCTACAAAAATATGGTACACTCCTTTGGAACAACGATGAGAATGACCTAAACACTGGGTACACCCCATTGGACCAACGACGAAGGTGCCCAAAAATCAACAATTACATCACCACACAATAAACAACTTCTTCACATAACCCTTCTCTGCATAATACCCTTCCTCTTACAGCACTTCCCTTTTACATCAAGTTAACAGCCATCAACGGCCACGAGATGGTAAACAACTAAAAAATACAAATAGACCAAGCTTTTACAACAATTTATTTTTCTACCAAACCAACACACATAAAATAAACCCTTAGGCGTCCTAGCCTGTTGCTACAAGTCAAGCAGTATAAACCGAAAAGTTGCAGCAAATTAACGACTGTGTTTTGTCACTCATTGTTATTTATTTTATATGATTCTATATGATAAGAAGTCTATAATTAGATCCATGTTCACAATATTCAACAAATTCATAAATAAACAAATTACAATGCTATCATGCTCAGTCATGATCAATTTAAATGGAATTGAATTCATTTGACACAATATTGGCTCAACTTGCAACTATCTTAGCATAATTATTATTGTAGTTTACTACGAAACTCCAAACAGCAATTCTCAACAAACAATAGCAGCACTGTAATTAGTTTGTGTATCAAATACAAGTGTGTTACATTCTTGGTGGTGTTTTCAAGGTTCAAAACAATATAGTGATAACAGAATTTTATAATACAATACCATTCTATCTCTGTTGTCACCTCAACTCTACAATGGTTACATCTCACTTGTATGTATGTATATTCATTCTTCACTTAACATTTCTTATACCCAATACATCTCACAAAAAAAAATAGAAAATTTTACCTGTAATTTTACTATGTTTAGGCATAATTTACAGCACCACAACAACAACAAAAAACAATTACAACATTCTTTACTTTCCTTCGCACACTTGCCTTACATTCTGCGACCACAGCTAAATTTCAGATCTATTCCATCTTTTCTTAATATCGAACTTCATTAATCCTCAAGAGCAATCAAAGCCAGATTAGCATACATTTTTACAAAGGTAATTTAATACCAAGGTACACATTTAATAACAAATTTAACTGACACCATTAATACTTAAACTACTCATTATGATCAACCCTGAGGAGAACACTAATAATACCAAATGACTTTACCAATAATACAGTTGTTTTACTTGTTCAAACTAACTATATTCACAGTCACAAATTTTCAAAAAAAAAAAAACTAAGAAGAAAAAAAGTACAATTTGATATATAGCAGCACACAAATTTCCACTTCACATTATCAGCTTAATTACATTGTAAGCATTAATTTTATTAACAAGACTTCCAAAACACAGCATATAATTATCTATTACTCATTACTCCTTTATACTGGAGGGTTGCACCATAACTTCTTACCACTAGAACACCATCACTACTTCACAAATTCATACATCATATACTCTACCATTACTTGAGGCGTACCTATTTGCACCATGACGAGGCACCCTTTCACTAACTATAAAACAAATACCTGCCTATTTGCAGTACAACGAGGCCACAACCACAATAAAACAATATATCTGCCTATTTGCACCACAACGAGGCTAAATTCTACAAACATCATCATCTTCCTCAATACTAAACACAGGGCCAGCCTTATTTGCTCCACGACGAAGGCTCCTGAATCACCATAACATAACCTCACAACGTCGACGCTTCTGCTCAACACATTATTCATACCTCCATTCACACACCTTCTCCCACTGCAACCACTTCCACCTTCGACTACTGCTTTGCAGCACTCCCCTTTACATTTTACTAATTTAATAAAATACACAAATATATTATCCAGTTTATAACTTCAACTTCAAAACATTAACTCCTTTGACCTCTTCCCGTGACCATAATTATCTATACTGCCCTATATTCACCCAATTTTAACACTGAAACTTAACCCACAACATTTGTTTACACTGCTGCTACACCACAAGTACAGATAAGTTAATCATTTTCAAATTTAATTTCTTAAATAATTATTATTATTTTCTCCACTGCTTTATTAACTTCTGCTTATACATACTACACCAATTTCAGTTTTTGTTTACCATAGCTTTGATTGTTTCTCAAAGCTCGGCAACAGTCAATAACTAGCCTCAGGGTTGATCAACATTATCAAATTTTGTACTAATACAATTTGTCTCACAAACTCATCTATGTTGTACTTCATTTTACTAAAATTCCCTTCACCCAATGCTCATCAAATAACAAATGGTGTAGAACAAAGCCCACAAAACAATAAAAGAACGTCATCGCTATATACCTCCACTACCAAACCCTTAACATTACTAGTCATTATAGCATAACTACTCTTCATTGCTTATATAGTGAACCCTCGATAACTCGGACTAAAAGGGTGGAGAAGCTGTCCGAGTTACGATTTTTCCGTGTTATCGAGGGGTGTCCGAAGAGGTGGGGTAATCAGTCATTAATCACAAGAAATGCGAAGAAATTAGTACCTACGCTATTATTTCTACAAGCAAAAGAGGCTGCAATAAATACTGTTTTGTCGTAACTATTGTATCAAGTTACGGGAGGGCCACCATGCAGTGGGAAAATTAACGTAACGTAGAGGACTATAAAAGAATGTCAAACAATGTGGACAGTCAGATCTTTATTTATTTTTTATGCTGCTACTTCTGGCTGATCCTTTTTTTTATCTCTGTGCTAGAAGATGGCACCAGGCACCCTTCTACAACATAAAAGTTTTCGTCTGGCTGGCGACCCGCGACAGCCAATGTGCGTGCGTGTGAGAGAGATAAGTAATGATCGTTGGAGATAAGCTAGGGAGGTTGCGAGCGGAAGTAGTCAAGGTCAACCGGTACAGTCTCGTGCAATACAAACGCCGCACGTGACCACACGCATCTCACACAAGATGTTTACATTGAAAAATAC
>PNEQ01008036.1:0-47753 GCA_003012365.1 Medauroidea extradentata
AACTGAGAGTAATTATGTTTACATTATACTTAACACAATATACATTACAACAGCATAATAAATACACTTAAAACTTACTACTTTAAAATAACATGCCAGGGTTTTACCGAGTTACTAAAATTACTAATATGTGCATAAATGTCTTAACGTCCCCAACATGGACTCTCATTTACATACTGTAATCTCCACGAGATATCGTTTGAAAGACTTATTTGTCCAATTTGGCCCACTGTGAAAATTAATCTAGTTGATATTGATTTTCCGCATAAACTCACACTAAAAAAATATTTTGTGGCAACTAAAAAATATTTTGTGGTCACCACAAAAACATTTTGTTGTCACCACTAAAATATTGTGGCCACAACAAAATTATTTTGTAGTTGTTATAAAATAATTTTGCAGGGAGGATTTCCTACAATGTTTTTCTTTTAGTGCAGAGGCTGCAAGAAAAGAGATCACAACGCCACGCGCGAAACACTAAACTGACGTACAGTGCTTTCGTTTTAGGCGGTTTTCTATGGAACTTTGACAGTGACAACAATTTTATCTGTGGATAGTATGACGTAGAAACCAATGTTAGCTTCTATTTTGTGTCTTGCGAACATGGAAGTATTTATGGAATTGCAGCAGACAAGAAAAACAATTTTCATCTATTTTGAAGGGCAGCCGTATACATGTCATCCGTGAACGCGAACCACCGCTTGCAGTTGTGTAAAGAGCGCGTCGACCAGGCTGAGAACTTGAAAACGCGTCACTTGAGGCGATGAAGTATGCTCTTCAACGTGACAGAACTATGGAAGGGATTCAGAGAAGCAAATGACAAGCGAACACACACATTCTGCGTTCAGTGTTTTAGTACTAATCTGTTCTCAATGGGGCTTCAACACGTGGTTCAATAATTGTGTTAACGAAAGGTATTGTGTTACGTCAACCGAAAGCTTGTAACTTTCTGTTTCACGAATTAGAGCGTTATTTTTTCCAAATACAACAGTCAGTAAGAACCGTTTTTAGCCGTTTGTTGTGCCGCAAAGACATGTCTTAAATTGGCGTGCCGGATTATATACATTTTTTTAATCATATTTTAAACCGAGTTTTTTAGGGGGGTGTTCTACCGCAATTTTCATCACCATATTTTTATTTTTTATTTGTACCAGATAATTTGTTTCTTATTTTAGACACAAAATGTGACTAAATTGGGATCTTATGAATTTTTTATCTCTCATAGTTTTCGCGAATGGCTTGTTAAAGTAATATTTTGCATGTTTCCGTTTTAACGACTACACTAAATCCCAATTATATACCAAACTCAAAAAAATCACAGTGAATAAAGACATTGCAGGCTACAATGCCATGCTCATTAAAATAAACAATAAAAATTATTTGAATTTATAAAAAAATGTTGAAACTGAAAATAAACATTTAAAAAATTCAATTTTTTTAATAGAAATAATTTTTATTCTTTATTTTTATGAGCTTGACATTGTAGCCTGCAATGTCTTTATCCACTGTGATTTTTTTGAATTTGGTATATAATTGGGATTTAGTGTAGTCGTTAAAACGGAAACATGCAAAATATGACTTTAACAAGCCATTCGCGAAAACAATGAGAGATAAAAAAAATTCATAAGAGCCAAATTTAGTCACATTTTGTGTCTAAAATAAGAAAAAAATATCTGGTACAAATAAAAGTAAAAAAAAAAAAATGACAATGAAAATTGCGGTAGACCACGCCCTTAAGGGCTCCGCCTACCTTCAACGGTTTCGATCATTACAGACGGATAAGCGACGGAGCTTTATAAGGTCGACTACGAAGCGCGTATAAAATGTCGCATCGCCACAACCCATTTGTATGCAACTTTAAGCGGTGACCGTATCATTTTATTAGTGGAAAGTCTGTAGAAAAGTTCTGCGCACGTTAGTAGTTTCACATACATCCGATTAGTACATTTTGAAGTACGATAGTCTGAAAAGGCCGTTTTATCATATGTTGGGGTGGGGGAGCAGCATCAAAACAGTACTTTTAATAAGCATGGTGTCTTAACAATGACATTCCGTCCTAGTCAGAAATGTGTATTCTTTTCATACATTGGCACAATGTCCACGTGTGGAATAGTTTCGTAAAGAAACTGCATTTCCCTGTACATTGAAACGCACTTCCTTGCACATTGCAACACATTTGTACTACGTAATATTTATTAAAATTGTATTATCAAAATTTTCTCTTCGACAAAGCACAGGATATAATCTTGGCAAACTGCTTGCCATAAATAATAATGTAAGCTTTCATTAATTTAATCGTTTCAATATAATTATTGAAAGTTAACCAACAATTTTCTTGCAATGATTCTGCCCAAACAATTAATGTAAGATTCAATTATTATTTATGTCAAGCAGTTAACCAAGAATAGAAGAGAAACTTTTGATAATATAATTTTAATAAATGTTACGGCACAAAAACTGAAAATACAACAGAACTGTCTTAACACTCCCCATTAACGACTTAAGATAACTGGAGCAAACACAATAGGGCAAACGTGACCCTTTAACAACACCGTTCACGTGCCATACTGTTTGACAAGTTGTGTGTTGTCTACGATGAAACACTAGTTTAAAGATGAAGACTGTTTATCCACATGAAAATGCTCCCAGCTATGTGCTTCTAGAGGTTTGTGGACACTTGGGTTCCGAAAGTGGACTGGGCAGTCTAGTATTAGAAAAGAAACAGCGTAACTGACCAACGACCCACATACATCAACTTACCATACTTGGCAATAGCTCTGCAGGTAGAACGGTCGAAGACTTCTAGACAACTGGTTTACAGTATTCACCCCCTCCCCCCAACCAACACGTCTACAGCTGGAATAAAGGCCACTTATAAGAAGGGCAGATTTGCGGGGGTGTTAGGATATCATTGACTACATTATGTATATTATTATTACTGATCACGTTTGGAAAAAATTCCGAATCAATGATTACTTCAATAATCGGAGTAAACCTTAATGATGATGGTGTAAAACATTTTCCGGCCAGTGCACTGTATCTGTAAATATTTGCAAATTAAATTTTTAGCAAACTATCAAGATATTCTCCCGTACAATCTACATACAGCTGCATTGAAATAAAACTTTGTTTGGCCCAATTGCAAAATAACAAAGAAATATACAGTAATTTTGATTGTATTTCATATTGGCTGTGTGAATTTAACTCGACGTTTATAATATTTTTTCTAAACATAACAGTTTTTTTTTGGACATACGCCATTGTGGGCGAATGTTGTCGTATTGCAGAGTAACCAACAATAAAACAAAACAAAAAAGAAGAAAAGCCAGTAAGCTGTGGTGAACAGACATAAAACATACAGATAATTCCTGAAAGGAATTTAGTCACATCCCAGAGACGACACAAGGACAAAAACAGATAAAAACAACACAAAATTAATTTCTAAGTGGAACATAGTCGACTGGAGGATGGCGACACAAAAAACAACAAAAGACAGAAACATTAAAAAAAAAAAAAATGGGAAGTGTGAAAAAGGCACCTAATAGATGACCGACGACGACGACAACACATATAACGAGACACACGAATGGACGTGAACACAGGAAAGACACAACGCAGACAAAAAACAGACGGAAAATAGTAGGCTTCTCAAGACGACAACAGATGCTATGTTTCGGGAACTGATACGTGTTCCCGTCTTCAGGTACATGTAGAGGCTGATGAACTCCAGCAGACTGACTATAAGTCCCTTACAAGCTGCGCGAACATGGGCTATAAGCTAGCATTTTCCCTATATAAGACCCTTCAGTCAGTCTGCCGGAGTTTCTCAGTCTGTACACGTGCCTGAAGACGTGAACACATACCAGTTCCCTACACATCGCATCTGTCGTCTTGAGAAGCCTACTATTTTGTCGTCTGTGTTGTGTCTTGCCTGTGTTCACATCCATTCGTGTCTCTCGTCATTTGTGTTGTCGTCGTTCATCCATTTGGTGCCTTTTTCACACACCCCATGTTGTTGGTTTTTAATTATTTTTTGTCTGTGTTTTGTAGTTTTTTGTATCGTCTTTCTACAGTCGACTATATTCCACTCAGGAATTAATTTTGTGTTGTTTTTATCTGCTTTTTTTTGTCCTTGTGTTGTTACCGGGATATGACTAACGCCGGATTCACAACCACACTTAACGTACGTACGAATACACGCACTACGTTAAGTATTAGAGATTGAATTCACAACAGTATTTAATCTAGACATGCGCGAAAAATGTATATGTCGTAACAAAATATCGGTAATAGATGATCGTATTTATTTTTACTTTTCGCAGCGAATTAAATAATTTATGACCGCAAGATAAATGATTTCTCAATATAAATTAATATTTAATTGATTCTTACGTTTGCACATGCTACATTCACAACCACCGCTTAGCGTAAGTACGTACGTACGAAGTAGAAAGTTGATCAACTCTACTACGTGCGTACGCACGCTACGCGAGGATGTGAATGCTAGCATGCACACTCGGTGTTTCTACTGTTACACGTACGTACGCGTGTACGCTAAGTGGCGGTTGTGAATCCACCTTACTGGCGTTTCTTTCTTTGGTTTTTTTTTTTGTTTTATTGTGGGTTCTTCTGCACTACGGCAACATTTTCCCGCAATGGCGTACGTCCAAAACTTGTTATGTTTATAATACGTACCCATTGCACAACTCGAAGATAACATTTTTTTTTTCTGTCCGCCACATTTTATGCGCGCACGTAAGCATTCAAACAAACATGTTGCTGGTTAAAGCCTCTTCTCTCGCTTATGTCAGCCAAGGCGAGAAAAACTTTTTCGGCTAATTTAATAGAATATCAAAAATAGGATACAAGGGGCATAGTACTTAATTATTGTTATTTTTATTATTATCATTCCAGACTAGATATTTAAGAGGGGAAGTGTTAAAAAAAGTTCATATTATTCGACAAACACAAATTTTAGCCGCTACATTTCGCAAGAGCATACATTTCACTGTCAATTTCATCCGACTGTGCCGCATGCATTATTTAATACACAAAATCTTCAAGTTAATCTTATATATATATAAAGGGCGGTGAATTTCCACGTTGTTTGGTTTTATATCCACGATATCAACCTGTTCCGTATTATCAATTATACAGTCACTGGAGCACAGCGATTGGAAAACGAATGCTAATAACACAAATGCGGCGTAGGTAGAAGTTGTCTGCATACTTTCCGAATACTCAGATGTGATTGAAATGAAAATCCACGCTCGACGGTAATAGACCTACGCTGACGCACTCTGGAACTCACCTCAGCAGGAGGGACAGCCCACCCTTGAATACTTGTTAAACATGGACGACTGGAGGCGGTTGGTTCGCGGAGTGTATTAGGCATGCACAACCACACACGTCTATGAATAGCAGAGGACGGAGGGCGTCTAGACGACCACCACCAGGGGTCATACAAAAGTCGCTGACCCCGCCGGTACAACATTGAACCTACTTGACAACTACTATATACTCTAGTACAGTGACACCCTGTTACGATGTTCCCAATTAAGAAGTTTTTCTCTTTAATAACCATATACATTTCTATCTGTGTTTATGTGAATTTCTGTTAAGAGTTTTTCTCGGATAGTAGCCATACGTTTTTCAGCTTCTGCAGAAATGTTTTAAGAGTTTTAATTGTAACACCTGCACCTGTGATAAAAAAAAAAACACTCATTTTGTGTGATCTAGAATTTTACTAGCTATTATTACAGATGATGGTAGCCTATATCTAGGGTCCGGTAGTTTTCGCGTAAAGAATTTTGCATCACTTTGTTTCAGTGCCTTACGTGCGCACCTGCATCTCTGCTTTGTGGTCTGTGATTGGATGTCGTAACTCCCATCGTCTTGAAGTTAAACCCGTAAACCACATACGTGATGTGTGGCAGTTATCCGTGTACTGATTGGCACAGTCAAATGAATAACGACACTGCACAATAACGCTCTGTCAATAACCATGAAGTTGAGCTGCAGGTGTGCACGTAAGTCACTGAAACAAAGGGGGGCAAAAATCTTTTCGCGAAAACTACCGGGCCCTACCTATATCGCGAAAATACTGTAGTTCCTTGTGACATGTATGAACGGGTGATATACTTCTGACACAACGTAGCTGTCTGCAGACCAATAATAGGCATCAAATATTACAATAGTGGGATTCTTACTGGCTCAGTCTAATAGGGCAACAGTTTTACATACAAGCGAAAGTCATTAATCTTTTCATATGCGTTGAAACCTAACAAAGAGTCAAGTTTTCCAGCGATAAACCATGATCACTAACAATACTACAATTTCAGATTGTTTTGGATTTAGTATAATTCAAGGTTAACAGGTTGGTCACTATCAACTGACTACTAAGTAACACATTTAGAAAGCAAAAGCTGACGATTTTAGCTGTTAGAGAAAAAGGCACATGAATAAAATGAAAGGGGTGAAAAGGAAAATTCCCATCGACGCAGCAAAAATATGTCAAGCGTATAAATGAACGAAAAAAAAAAAAAAAAACCGGAGATGACGTGGTTCGACGCCCGCCGGACCCACACGGCGGTCAGCGAGGCTGTGGGTGTGGGTGGCAGCATGGCCGGATGCCGGTGGCGGAATGCAGCGCGATGCATGCTGGGAACACGAGCCACCCGCCTGGCAGACGTAGTTCCGAGAACCGGCCACCACCCTGCCCCTTTCTTCACTATCCCTCGCCGAAATGCGACAGCGATTTCAATATGCGCGCGGGCGCCTGTATTGTTGTCCACCCCCCCTCTCCTCTAACCCATACACACACGCACTGCCGGAAACATGGAGAAAAAACAACATGCATGCAAATATACACCGACTCTCGCTGTGCGCCTTAGAAACACACTAACACACCTCTTTCTTGAATTTTCATTTAAATACGGATTGTTATCGGACCATCGTCAATATTTATTTTTGTCTGGTGACACTTTCATACAATTAACTTAAAAAGGAGTTGTTTAAGACTGTTTAATTACATGTTGTCAAATACGAGCAAAGAAACATAGAGCTGGAATAATAATGCAAAATATATCCCGCCAATCTATTTTCACTACGGTACTTTAAGCGGTGACCATTTAAATTTATTGGCGGAAAGTCTGTAGTAAATTTCAGTGCATGCCTCCATCTGAGTTTCATATACTTCCAGTTAGTACATTTTGAAGTAAGGCTGTCTGAATAAGCCGTTTTTAGTTATGTTGTAGGTTTCGAAACAGTGCTTTTAGTGAGCATGGTGTCTTAACAGTGACATTCCATCCTTGACCATAGTGTGTTTTCGTTTCGATCTTTGGCACTGTGGGAACATATTACATATTTCAGATTAAAAAAAAACGGTATCTACAAACAGACTGTAACATATTTGAAGTGTGTGGTAGGTTGTGTCCTTAAGAGTGTTGCCTGGTTTGACATCTGTGAGAATTTGGTATAGGGAAACCCATGCTAATGAAATTGTATTTGGAGCAGCCAGGTTTTGAAGATAATTACTTCAAAGGAAAACCAATTTGTGAGAAATGTTATTGTGAATCACTGTCCAGGGTAAAATATATTAATGCACTATTTACTTTTGTTCATTGTGTTGTTCAGCTTTCAGAATTTTCCAGAAATCAGGTTATACATTTTGGTACAAAAAGCTTCAGCAGGCAAGCAGTATGAATTTTTGTACACAAAAAGTCTGTGGTGGCATATGTCTATTTTAAACAGGAACCTCAAAAAAGGAAATATTGAAAAAAAAATATATTTGGTGCAGAGGCAAAGTGTACAGGAGAGCTGGGTAGATGGCCGTCTACCGATCACAGGGGGTAGCGAGGGGCCGACTCTGTCAATGCGAGCGAAGAGATAAGCAGTAGGATAATCTCCTGAGGATGAACTAAAGTGATATGTGATGGAGGGAGAAGGTGGCATTTGTCCTTCAGCTTTTCTGCATTTTCTTTTACGACAAGCCGCCTGACAGAATTCCACCGACACCGATACTTATTAAAGTTCTCATCTTCCCTCCCCCCGTTCCCGCACCAACTTAGGGCCTACTCCTAGATAGTTCAAGTAGTGGAAGAGCGCAATGGTTATCGCTGTGTAGTGTGGACAGCTACACGAAATACTACCCGCACAACAAAGGGCTATAACAGACCAACCAGGCAACAGTGTTAAAGTCTCCGTGAAGGGCTAGCTATTGCACTATTACGGCACCACATCTTCATACGCACGTCCTTTGCAGAGGTCGACAACCCGGCCAGAAGGCATCTTTCAGCTGGCGGTTTTCCGAAGGTTGAATGATGATGAGGAGGAGGTGCATTTGGTTTTCGCCTACTTGGGGGTGTCGTCACGTCTCCAGGATCTTAGTTTATGGGCTATATAACACCGTGTGACGGCTCCATGATTTGCATACGGCTACCGAAGCGTACAGCACACCACTGCCTCGAGCCCAGTCATTATAAACCTACTCGTTACTCAGCCATTAACTAGACCCATATCATCGCAGCTAAGCTCAAGAACGAGTGCAGAATAACTCAACTGCTGACCGTTATCCAAATGGAACGCATATTTTCAAAGCTCTAAAATTTACAACATGCGTATTCCATTTGCGTGAGCTATAACACACTAAAAAATACTTCATCTGGCACAAAAAAAGTGAAAATTTCTGTCTAAACATGAACCATTGTAATGTAGCGTGTCACAAAGAATTTTTTTTAATTATATAGATATGCCGTTAAATAGTTCAGTAGCAAACATTTACGATAAAGTTAGTCCAGAATGGTCTTTGATTTACTACCGTTACAGAAACGTTTTATAAAAATAGTCCTGCATTAAAACATTTTGACACTTATTGTTTTTACAGGAACTTTGTATAAAACTTAACTAACATATTCACTCACTTTAATAAATAGTTTGTAATTTGCCACACGTGCGTATAGGAGTGCTAAGAAAGTAGGTGCTATAGAATTGTTTCCCGGACATCCATGGTACCATGGTAGCACTCCTAAAATGTTTTATAATACAGCCAAATGTATACTGAAGTTACCAGACTTGTATTGTAACAACTGTAAAATATTGCATATTTTCAAGACGGAAGTATGGAAAGTGTCCCATACTGTGTTTAAGTTAATTACTTCCTAAACTCCGTTGTTTCATAAATACAACTGTTAAGAACTACAACTGATTAGTAATTCTGTACGTGTTTGCGGAGGTCGAGCGTGTAAATTTTAAGTATTTTTAGTGACATTTGCTTCTGTACTGACCTTCACTATCCGAAAATCGAACAAAACTTCACGGTGGCCTTACTTCATCTGCACTAGGCTGAAAAGTAAACTTAATTCTAGCATCGCTGCGGATCAGTTAAGTTTTTGAAGGGATAGCCAATGTCACGAAATAAAATTAATTAAAAAAAACAATGAACTGACAGGTTCGTTGTATACATCCCACTCTAAAGAAATATACGAAAAGTATGCTGACATAAAATTTGGCAGAGATTTTGTTCCTTCAAAGTATAAATACGTTATATACATACACATACACATACATATACACATACATATACACATACATACAAATATACACACACACACACACACATATATATATATATATATCGAACTCAATACTATAGCCTGGGCTAGCGTCTCGGTGCTTTCCAATACGAATTTAGTGACCGTGTCGTATTTCTATAGCTAAATTTTGTAGCCTAGCGTTCTGATGTCACTTAATATTGTAAATACATATACTGTCTTAGGAAGTAATTACTTTATACTGAAGTAAGCAAAATATGAATAAATAAGGTGAAAAGTACAATTCTAACAATCCTGAATAATATTCTTAGCTGTAAATACTACACGCCTAGGAAGAGTCGGTTTAAAAACACAGGCAATTAATTGAAAAACCAACGTCACGGCATAGTAACTGATATTAAGGCTCCCAATTTCTTGCATAACTGTTTGGTTAAGGCAATGCTGCGCTAGAGTGATTGCCGCATGAACCGAACTTCGCGTACAGACTTCCTATTTATAGTTAACAGTAATTTATAGCACAATAACACGCCCAACCACGCGGCATCATGGTCGATAGGTCGTGGTTTCAGTCCCAGCGGAATGAACGAGTAGGGTTCTCACGGGTGGTTTTTCAATCAGGCAAATACCAGTGTGCACTGTTTAGCGTGCTGGAGTCTCAACAACACAAAGAGAAACACTGATGTGCCCACACAATGCCACATGAACTGGCGCGAAGTGTTGCCAAGGTTCCGCTGTAACTACGGGATTGTAAGCAGCGATCTTGTATGTTAAGTGTTGGAAAAGCCTGCAGTAAGGTTAACTGCAGAGCTTTTGTTAGTTTCTCACAAATATTGGTGTAAAACATTGAATTTAAACAATGCAAAGGTGCTGTGGTTTTATGTTCGAGAACTCGAAAACAATGCACATTTTCTTGTAGAGCAAAACTTTCAGAACATGTTTCTCAGCCCCCCCCCCCCGCAAAAAATAATTAAACCTACTGTAAGGTAAGTAGGCTCCTTTAATATAAATAATGTAAATCTCTTAATCCCCCAACGATTTCATTCTGATCGTTCTTAATACTAATTTGTTGAAAAATGTAAACTTATACAACCAGCAAACCTAACTATAAAGAGACATACTACATATTTGTGCTACCTAGGAAGGTGGCGTCTCAAAATCTTTTATAACAGTAAATAGCGTGAATAGGGTATCCAAGAACAGAATACATTACCCATGATTCGGCAGACTTGAGAACCGGCCAACCAAAGGCGATAATCGAGCCCAGAACAGAAAAGCGACGGAATGCGAAGGTTGGTTGGATAGGGATAGACAGGAGTCCCCCGAGAAAACCAACCCCAACGAACTCGTATCGCCTCATTGGGAGTTAAGTGCGCCAACCTCGGCCGCCAAAAATCCTTTACGATGAAAGGGTGTGTGTGGGTCTGTGACCACGCAGTCTGCAGAATATCCGCCGGGCTGAGACACGTGCTAGTCACGTGTGCAGAAAGCCGCCGCCTGCTCTGCATGCACACGTCATCCTGGACACATTTCCGCGGCCGATGTGCTTGCCAAAATACTCATCCAGCCACCTCACCCACCCTCCTCTTGAAAGAGCGGAACCCGCACAAGACTAAGCAAGTAGTTCCGTGGGCCACTGCAGTCAATCATGGACCTTTCTCTCCTTCTCCACGCACTACAGACAAGCTGTTATGTGACTGCTGTTTAGATAACAAGCCTCTCTGAAAAAGGAAAGCAAGATCTAGAAGCAAACTACATGACTAGTGTAACATACGTACCTATGGCAGTAGCAAAATTCCTTCACGTAAATTACAAAATTACCCATTTCTTAAGAGGGTGTGATACATAAATCAATGCTAAAAGCATTGATCTATAACTGTAGTTTGTTGAAGCCAATTTTTCTAAAGTTAAACAATAGCATCCGTAGACAAGTTTTAAACAAAATTGTTTCCAGTGTTAAGAACTTCTGAGGCACGATCTCTGATGCTGGAAACTAGTGCATTTAACTGCGGCGCAAGATATCACGCGTAACGAATTAGTAATTCTGGATAAATATTTACCCATAAAGTTGGCAGATACCATTATCTAGGATTATTATTGACTATTTTATTCATATTGGCTTCGAAGAAAGCGTAGAAATCATTTTATGTTTTCAGCATTTATTAATCTATCACGCACTCTTAAGCAACACAAAATATAATATACCTGGCAGAGGATCAAAGTCATGACCTCTGAATATAAATAGTATGTCCTAAACAGAACATCTTAACACATACACAGAGTAGAAATTAAATGGTACACATATGTCGTGATATTGCAGATATGGCCCGTATCTGTAATGTTATTCACACGTAATTAAACATATACGGAGAATCTATATAATTTCAACTTCACATACACGCACAATCTACAAACACCGTACATTCACTGATTTCACGTAGACCTGTATATACGGGGAGGTTTTTTGAGTATCCGACCATCTCTGCGAGAAAATATACTCTGAAATCGTGATACATTCAACTAAATACTGACCCATGTTACATCGAGCGAGCTACCGAACACTTCTGTTTCCTTTTCCAACAAGTGACATTTCTGAGTCATTAAGAGGATATGACGAACCATAATTTTGCTTCATAAGTAAGGGAGAACATGTTTTCCACACAAAAATATCCCCTCATACTTGCGAGCTAAAAGTAAAATTGTTTATGTTCTAGAGTTTATGCTCAGTACAACTAGTACAGGAATTGACATGAAGAGCTAACATATTTTGATAAACTTCTCACACTGCAGTCTGCCGAGAGACAAGCCCAAGACAGAAGACAACTTGACCTTGAGTTCTCTCGCGGTAAACTTGAAGGTTTACACTTGGCTGGAGCGTACGTAAGATTAACAAACCGTTGGATATTTTGCAGTGGCAAGTAATAAACGTAAAACATTACAAACATGTTTACGCCCATAAATATATATTTTTGGAGTGTAAATGTCTGTACCGAATGTTTTCAACCGTGAAACTATATTTAATAAAAAAAAAGTCATCAAAAATATACTAAAAACGTAAGCATAAACATGATATCAAAACTTTACAAAAATCATATGATTTTTAATACAATTAAATCAATATGTATATATATAAATTAAGACTTGTCACTGAACGTTCTTGGATTCGACTCCACTCCGCTCGGCTATATATGTTACAGGGTCCTGGGTCCGAGCTCTCGCAACTGTACTATTTACTCAAACGATAACGCAAGAGATTCTCATTCGCATTTATTTAATCCATTAACTAACCTCACTCGTTCGATCATAAGACAAGCACCTTTTTAAACACTACTCCTTCTATACCTTTGAAACCTAGACCTTATCTCATTCGTTCTTCAAATTTATTTACACAAAGTGAAAGATATTAACACAGTAAAATATAAATACCAAGGTGAAATTTCAGCTATTATAAAGTAGAACTATTATTGGCAAAGTAAAAGATTAATTTTTTAAAAAATATGTTTGTGGCATGTAAATTACTATGCTCAGTCAGTTCTCTAACAGCATTTAGTTCAAACGTGTGTGCAAAATAGTATACAGCAGGTGTTTTACACTTGCTTATCACGAACATGATAGACAACCTAAATACTAACAGATAATTACCACTCGTGATACACTTTTACAACAGTTTTATATTCATCAACTAAAGTCACTCACTAAACGTCTACGAGTGAACAAACTCCTTGTTAACGCTGGTAAGGAGTGATGTGAGGTGAGTATATAGCAGTGTCGGAATGAAAGGAAGGAGGGAACAGGGGACTCCTGAGAAAACCCGCCGACCAACGACATCGTCCGGCACCTGCGCCAAAGGCGCCTCCATCAAAGATTTGTATTAGTTGTTTAAATAATTCGCAGACTGTAGTGCACTAATATTTTTAACTTAACAGAATTTTATCGTCAATTGTTTCACACAATTTATCGAAATTCTTGAAAAGACAAAGCAGTTTTCATCACATTCCTATAGTTTAATCTTTTGTCTTGTAATACCTGAAAATAATAGTTATTCATCTGTCATTTACAGAAAGTCTGTTTAAAACTCCTAGTAAGAAAAAAACGACGGGCCTTTAAAATGAAAGCCTGTGGGATATAGCCCACTTTTATCGATGTCGCTGAGTGTGCGAAGAACCATTTAACCGAGGTCATTCTGTTATAAATACAGCTGCCGGTGACAGTTGTCAGCAATTGGTTTGGCATGGAAGACAAGAATGAGCGACGGATGATAGGCGACGGACAGGCATCAGCGAGGAGAGGCGGCTGCGGAAATTCTGGATAAAAAGAGTGCAGTGTGATTCAGGTGTGGAACCAGCCGGAAGGTCTGACCAGAATGAGGAAAAATAGTAGTATTTTTTATAGTTAATATTGAGAACATGAACATTCTGAAAGTACGATTTTCTATATAGTGGGATAGTTTGTAAAATGAAGTATGCAATTAAATTAGATATTAATCAAACTATTGTGTGAGCGTAAAATATATATTAAGTACTGTTAAGGGTGCTGCCTACCACAGAGACCTGGCGGGAACAAGGATACATGTTAAATTGCACGAAAAAAATTGTGGCAACTACAAAATATTTTGTGAGTATTCAACCCGAAAAATTTATGTTGTGGCCACTACAAAAATAGTTTGTTGACAACACTAAAATATTGTGGTCACCACAAAATTGTTTCGTGTTTACTACAAAATAACTTTGCAGGGAAGACTACCTACAAAATTTTTCTTTCAGTGCACATAACACGTGTGTGTGTGTTTACGTGTATGCGTGTATATGCTGGATGTACAGAAACAACCACATAATAAACACGCCGAGCGAATACTAGGTTAATTGAAGATGAAAATGTTTGTGGCAAAACTTTGTACGATAACATTTTACTTGCACAATGTGGCAACATAGCAGTGTAGTAAATTCCCTCTTGCACTCCACAGATATCTTACTTATCTTACTATTACTGTTCTGATCTACATATTATCGACACAGGTTAAAATCCTGAGTAGTCGAAACATGATTATACGATTACTTGAAATTATATAAAACAATACACCCGGACATGGAGCGCAATATGATACATTTTTATCTACAGTATCCATGTGTATGTAGTCCGATTGTTGATCGTTAAGGAGTTACGAATCTCCCCCCCCCCCCTCGTTTTTTTGTAACTCGCAGATTTACAGGTAATAGTGGTAGAGTGACGTGAGAAACAGTGATACACTTCAATGTACGTGTCATGTTAGCAGACAAATTGGCCAGCCCTGTCCAGTGATATTTACGGAAAAGTGCCGTACCATCAAGTTCACAAATATATCCACAAACCAAGCCAAAACTGTGTGAAAGTTAAACATTACGATGCGTTTGGACTTGGGGAAAAAATAGAAAAGAAAACTGACATCAAATTTTTCACGAAAGGAAAAATACGATCTAATTTTATTTACATCAATATATATATATATATTTTTTTTTACCATGAAAAATTTTTGAACTGCAATTAACAAAATGTACAAATTCCATTTACCTAAAAATATTCGAAACTGTTTACTATACATATTACGAAAATCTACGAATGTTCTGAGACAGTTACAAAGGGGTATTTATTCCAAAAATAATTTGTTATACCACAAAGACGTAAAACTGTTATTTGGACACTTTCTACCGCTGCACTTATGCAACTGAAACACAGACAGCCGCTAAAAATTAACTGCAACTTCCGTGAGAAACAGAGTGGTTGTTACGAGAGCTAGAGGAAGACAGAATATGCATATCTGGGCATACAACGTCACACTGGCTTGCTTGCCACGTCGGAACCTGAGCGGGCGAAAATATCTGAACGTCGGCCGGACGCGGTCGTAAAAAAGGCCGCGCAAATGGCTGCATGTGGCAGCCGAGAGGTGATGCGCTCTCCGCCTTAACGGGACGCGAGGTGCCGGAAACAATGGCGAGAAATCTGGCGATTCACACGTGCGTCGCATGACAGCAAAGCCATCAGCACCTCCGTGAGAAAAAATGACTTTTGGCGGGCCGGGAGCGATGAACTGGCGCACCCTTCCAGCCGACCCTGCACTCTTTACAATTCGCTGGCAACTTCCTTCTCTCTCTCTCTCACACCCAGAACCTTGATACGGGACCATGGAATAATTAACCGCCGTCTGCACAATACAATGGCAGAGACAACTGCCAAAATCGACAGATATGTTCGTAAATAACGGTGGTATACGGCAACAAACGCAAAGACAATAATATCTGGTACTTCTAAAATTGAAGAAATACCAGCAATGTATGGTGGAAACAAAATAGTTACATTTATGTGTTTTACTATGGAAGAAATACTAGCATGTGTAATGGAAAACTGAAACAGACTTACATGTTTTACTAAACCTACTTATGGAAAATTTATGTTCAATCTGGAGTGGAGAGACTTCGAGATAAACTTTGAGTGACATCTAGGTGTTTTCTCGTCTGAGAAGGCACACTGAGGGGTGGAAACCAAGGGGTGACATTGACCGGAGGGGAGTATCTGTGAGCGTAAAAGAGGAAAGGAACTGAAAATACAAAACACGCTTCGCTTTTAATTGACTCCCTCCCAAAAATAAAGTTACTAAACGGTTTTAATACAGATATGTATTCACAAAATATGTATGTAAATCAATTATCTGTTTAACAGAACAATATGAATTATAAACAAATGGAGCTATATTACAATATTTCGCTGAAATCTCAATTTTATAGTCGCATACCAGTATCAAATCTACGACTCTAATAACAAAGATACATCATTTGGCTTTGCTTAAATTTTTTTTCACTGTCGTAGATATATTACTCTTTGAGAAATTATAATAAACAAGTCATCCTGAAATAGTGCTAAATTATTAACTAAGGATGCTTCTTAACATCTAGGTCTCTAGCGTGGGTGAGGGGTGAAATGATTTTAGTATGGAGCAGCGCCGGAATGAGGGGGCGGGGGACACGGGAGATCCCCGAGAAAACCTGCCAACCAGCACGAATCCTACATGCGAAAATCCGGGGGCCGACCTCGCCGGGAATCGAACCCGGATCGCCCTTGTGTACGGCTAAGGCTCATGCCCCTGCGCCAACCGCGGCCCTGTTCAATCTGTCCCTTAATTTAAGAAATACTACTACTACTAACGATAGTGATTACTGCCCTACTGTAAGGTGCATTTACAGCATTATTAAAAGATCCATAAGAAGAAATGTATTAGTATTTGTTTACGTTGTATTATTTTTTATAAATTATTATAAACGTGTCGTGGTAAAGTGAGTTCTTATCAAACCCACATTGTCACAAAAAATGTAATATGTGTTGTGTCCTCACCGTCAACTACGCAGAAGGGCGGAAAAATACAGGCATAGGCTAATAGTTCTTGAATGGCGTTACGCAGGAAGATACCATCCCACATTTGATAACGTAGAAGATGAAAAAATATTACTAAAACATTTTTGTTATTTTGTTATTTAATATATTCTTATTTTTCAAATACCCTACCTCTGTTCGGCCTAGTTGCTTAGCCGCTGAAATTTTAATGTATAATAATAATGTAGGAGCTTGTTTTTTTTCCTGTTCTGTAAGTTTGTGACTTGGATGCCTTCTGCATAATACCATTAAATTAACCCGTATTGGATGGGTACAAATATTGGCTGGAAGAAAAAAGACACGCCTTCACAACTGCTCGCTTTACTACGAAGCTCACGAATTGTGAAACTGATTTGTATTGAATTTTATATATATATATATATATATATATATATATATATATATATATATATATATATATATATATATATATACAGGCTGTTTGTATTGTGTTTTTCGATTACAATTGTTATTTTTCCAGTTACGGCAATCTGGAAAAACCATTTTTGGCCATTTTGAGGGGCCCGAAAATAATGTTACTAATAAATATGTCAGTTTTTTTTAATCATAGCGACATACTTTGATAATAAACGTGTAGGTTTCTTTTAATCATAGCGACATACTTTAAAATGTGTTTCCTTTTCGAGACATTGAAATAAAATTCGCCTTAAATAGTTTCGTCAAATAAAGAATAATCGTAACTCGCTGCCACGCATTTGAAGCGCAGGTAGGGAAACCCCTTAAGATAATCGAAGTCAATCTCTCTAACTTACAGTTCAAGACAATGACGTGTATCTGTCTTCATAGTCATGTAGGCAAATCATTCGTTCAGTACTGGGCACAGCGCAGCATGGCGCGCGCACGGGCTCCATCCAATACGCACACATCGACAACCATTTGAACAACCATTTAGCTAATTTGACAGTTCCTCACCCAGTTACAAATAACGTTCACATGGTAACTTTGCGGGAAAAAAAATATTCGTACGTGCACGAAAACACGTTCGTACTATACCCTAAAACAGCGAATATTCATATATTGACAGTAATTTTCCACTCAATCAGTTTAAACGGCTAGATCAAGAATCTGCCGAAAACTGCATTTTACATCAGTGAAATAAACTTACTGACTAAGATAAATCCACTAACTGAATATACAAATCCGTACCCAGTTGTACAAAAGGTGTGTAAATTTACATATAATGTAATCGTTTATTATCTGCGCGATGTACCAGGGCGGTTCCAAAAGGAACTGAACTAACTACCTTACCGTTACATTACGGAAAACAGTTAACGAATATAGTGCTGTCGTTAGAACATTTTTACTTTTGTGATTATCAATTGCTGTGTGTAAATTTTGTCCATCGTTTTCCCAGCAAGGTAGGCTTTTTAAAAGTACTGTAACTTCTTCGAGACCAGCTCAGCGAAATTGATATTACTAAAAGTCAACAACCGAAGAATGTAAATAACTTTTCTATGTGATGTACACAAAATTGTAACTGGAAATACATACCTAACTTAATATATAAAAAATAAAATGTTTTCTTCGAAAATGGCCAAGTGAAATTGCTGATATTAGAGTTTCGTAAAATAATTTAAAAAGTAATTTTCAAATCACAGATTGGATACTAGAATTTGTGCTAAACTACTCAATCTGTTTTTACTGGCAAAACTACAGATTCACCTATGAAAAACACTGCAACTCGCTGGATCAGTTGACATTCCATTTATGTGATTTACGGCTGCTGTGTTTATGAGACCAGAGTGGCGATATAAATTCGATGGATCGGAGATTATCTAGAGTTGGCATTGCTCGCTGTCGGCACACACAATTGCAAGAAACGTATGGGCCTACGCCACGGTCGTAGAACAGGTCTGGACACTCGCCGATCTAACAATGTATTTTGCTTGACCCTCTTGTTGTTTGGCTGTAGTTCAAGATAACGAGAATGTCGTACTTTTTTTTCCATTGTTAAATTTATAAAGTAAATAAAGATTGCTGGAGCCTTTTCTCAAATTTGTGAATAAAGAAAAGTATTTCATAAATTAATAAAAAATACGTTTTGATAAATTGTTTATCTTAGCGAAAAGGAAGTGGGCGGAGTTTAGTCCGACCGTCGTAACATCAGCGCCAATAAAACACAATATTCTCGGTAACTTGGTGAACTACAGCCAAACAACAAGGGGGTCAAATATCCAAGTGAGTGTCCAGACCTGTTCTTCTACGGCCGTGGCCTACGCTAAAAGCACTTACTCAGAAATGCTCAGAGCAGCCAACTTTTGTGTTCATTAAAAGTCGAAAAAGAGTTTTGAATTTAAAGCGACTCCGTCCTGACTGAACATAAACACGTTAAACATCAATGAAGAAGTGCGCAGTAGAAACAGATGCGCAGACAACCCGCTTGGTATGCGGTCAAGTGGACCGTCGTAGCCTAGGTCAGTTCACTGCGGCCCTGCGGACAGCTCGGCCAAATTATCTCTTATTACAATAGTAGTAATATATGTGAACCTCTTTTTAGCCACAGGAAAATAGGGCCAAGAGAGTTCACGAACTGTTAATTTCCATCTGGTTAAGTGGTATGGAAAGGTACGATGTCGAGCAGACGAATGGAATACTCAATCGTCAATAGAATCTGAACAACTCATCACAATTCGATGAGATTATTTTTCTGAGTGAATATTTTATCAGCGGACGTTTATTTATATAGCATAATGCGGTACTTTGCTTTACTTTCCGGTAAAAAAATTAAAATTGTTATTTAGAAAAATACGGGCTTGAAACCATAAGGGGCCGCGGTGGCCGAATGGTCAGACCATTCGCCTTCCACCAAGGCTATCCGGGTTCGATTCCCGGCGGGGTCGGTACCCGGATTTTCGCATGTGGGAATCGTGCCGGACAACGCCGCTGGTTGGCGGGTTTTCTCTGGGATCTCCCGTTTCCCCAACCCATTAATTCCGGTGCTACTTTATACTCACCTTATGTCAACCCCTCCCCCCCCCCCGCCAAGCGCTTAAGACATCGATGTTAAGCGCTGACCAAAAAGCTATTCATTCATTGAAACCACAAAATATACCAAAATGGAAAACTGTCATTTTTATAATTTTTAATATAATAACAGAATTTCAAAAATACTCGCGTTTTGATTTGAAAATAATTTTAACATCTGTAAACCTCTCGTGCAAATATTTTCGGAAATTATAATCAGCAAACAAATACAACTTAAATTAAAAAACGACTGTAAATTGCTGAGGAGATAGTATCCTGCAAATTCCAGATGGTGATGTAGCATCAGGTCAAGGTGGTCCTGTTATTATATCATCATCGAAGTCACAGGAAACTAAATTTCAGATCGATCAGACCAGCAGAAGTTGCTCACATCCCTTCAACAACTAGGTAAGAGCTGACGATTATCAAACGCCTGAACAGATCATCAATTATAGTTATGGACCATCTCGATTTTCAAACAAAAAAAAAAAACTCATCAAAATAGGTCAATTCGTTTAGGAGCTACGATGCCACAGATATACAGACAGTCATGTCAAACTTGTAACACCGACAGTGTGCGAGTCTAAAAACAGAAGTGAAATGTATAAAATTGCCACTGAAGTAGAGTACATTTCTGTGTTCAAATTCTGTCCAGATGTCCAACATATTTTGATGCAAAAAATTGCATAATAATACAGCGTATAACATTAGAACTACAACACAAGATTGATTTTCTTAGTTGCAATATTAATTTAAAATAAAATAATATTGTACTGAAATGTTGGCATTCCTACCCGAAATTGAAGGAGGAAAAAAAAAAGATTGTTCCAACTGATACATGTACAAAAAGACATATATTTAGCAGCTCCACATGCTGAATAGATGTAAGAAAATGAACTAAAAACAGTTCGTAAGCAGGTAGATTGCGTTACAAATAGCTGCACTTTTTGAAACTCCGGAAAGTAGCAAGTTCGTTAAAATTCACATGACAAACTGTCACAGCACTACTACAAATACTTGTATGATTTACGTACCAAATCTTAAATAAGGTAATATAAAGTAAGCGGGCTTTACAGCCCGTCGACAGCGAAGCCATTATAAAGGAAGATTTGAAATACGTTTAACAACACTGCACTAAACAATATAAGTTCAATGTAAGCTATCATCCAATAGTGGTATAGTATAATTTCAAATGGTTGTCCAGTGTACTGAAATAGTATTTCAGAAATACGGAGATCGACCCAAACATTTTTCACATGTAATTACGTTTTAATAAGAAATGTTTTAGCCTAAACATATTTCTTATAACATACAGGTAAAAAATATTGAAATAACACTGAATGCATGTGGAGCATGTTAGGTTTTAAATTAAAAAAAAAAAACATTATCCTTATGTGAAAACTTCTGTGCGATAAATTTATAAATTAAAAAGTAACAAGTTAAATGCACTTCGTTAATAAACACTGTCATATTCCCATCCCACCCTATCTAATGAAAAAAAAAATTGTGTCCAACATCTGTTTTTGTGCCGAAAAAACTTAATTAACATGAATTATAAATATTTCAGCACAAATTATAGCACGCCAAATGCCAGCTGTTCATTTAAATTTCTGCCTTGTGCGTATTTCAGCGATAGCTACCAAATGAAAATGATAAATTAAAAATCACACAGATTTCCACAACATTTTGAAACCGAATAAAATACTTTAAGACATTTCAGAATAAGAAGCAGATAATAATTTTTCTGTTGATAATTTATGCTAGTTGTTAAAATATTGATTTTATATATATATATATATATATATATATATATATATATATATATAATGTTAAAAAAGAAACCTACAGGCACTAAAACTGGATAACACTAGCAACATGACACCGTAGCCAACTGCACTACATCACCTTATTCTTTAGTAAACAACAATTAAGGTAAAATTTACTTCAAAATAACCAGTGCAAATTTTTTTCTTCGTTTTGGATGACACTTTAAATCGTGTTCTCGTTCACATACTTAATGATTGTTTCAATCACGTTATGCTCCAGTCATGTCAATTCAATAAATTTTATGCGGTTTGCTGTAAAAATGTGAATATATATTACTTTATATGCAATCAATTATTCAAATTAATTCACTCCATGAATCAGTGAAATTCACATAGTTATAAAATTAAGAAAAAATGTTTACTGATATCTATAAAAAAACTGTGCTATTCTACATATCATGTAACCCTGCTTTTTTCTTCATGATTTTCGAAGCTCCAAAAAACATTTAAACAAAAACAAATATAAAGACTCTCTCGCGAGATTCGAACACACAACCTTTAACACAATACGCCAGTCTCATTTTAAGTAGTAATAATTACCATTTGACATCTCTGTTAACCGGTAATGTACGTTGTTTTCTTAAATTGCTTTTGTAATGAAATAGAATCTTTCTACTAGTAGCGATAATTTCATAAGCGAAACTGAAAATTATTAAAATTCAATTATAACACAACTGAAATACGAGACTACTTTACTTATTAAGAACTACATACTAAAATATAACTATTAAACCATAATAGCACGCTTGCTTCAGAAATAGTGGCAAACTATTACACGTAGACTAGGATTATGTGAAATTGTTCGTATGAACTACATTTTCGTTACAAAACTGAACAGTATTTTCAAATGCCCGATTGTTTTGTAGTATTACACAATTACTCAATACTAATAAATCGGACATTTGAATCTTATTTACTAAAGTTCATTAAAAGATTCGATATGTTAGCCAAAATTGTATTTTAATATACTAATCAGTATATTCAACAGTGAGAAACTTCGTAATTTATTCAATTCATTGAAATTCTACTGCTTTTATATATACATTTTTTAACTTTAAAAGACAAACAATTTGCCTGTCAAGAGGACAGCAAAAGACTGACCCAGAACTGACTTGTACTATCGTTAGGTGACGTCTCGCGCACATCCCGTGTGGTATCGTAAACGTATAAGAGTTGCCGAATATTGTGGCTGTAGTTCAAATTATGCTGGAGTAAGTACACACAACCTAAGTATTAAATTTACGTTTCTAGCTTCAAAAATGAACAGCATTTACAGTATATATTTATGTTGCTCAAATTTAGCTTGAAATTGTGCATACGCCTTAAAGGGTATGAAAAGTTTTAAGGTGTCGAGCGAACGACTGGAATATTTAATCGTCGATAAAATCTAAACTGCTCATATTATTTCAATTAAATTTGTTTGCCGAGTAGATATTTGCTTAATGAATGTTTATTTATATAGCACTGGGCGGTAGTATTATCTGCTTTCGAATAAACACGTAAAAACCACATTAAGAAAAATAAGGGATTGTAACCACAAACTGCATAAAAATGGAAAACACTAATTTTTATAATTTTTCGTATGATAACATCTAGGCCTCTACAGTAACTGAGCTTTAAAAAAATATTTGCTTTATTGTTTTGAAATAATTTTAACATCCGTACACAAATCGCTAAGAGGTTTTCGGAGTGTAAAATTAATTTAAAATAAAAATGTGAATATTTATTAATTTCGGTTATTATAGAGTCCTAGTTATTATTGTATGAAAAATTACTACTGTTGTCCATTTTTATGGAATATTTTGGTTTCAATCCCTTATTTTTCTAAACACTGTTTATAATTTTTTACTCGAAAGCAAAGAATACTACCGCCCAGTGCTACATAAATAAATGTCTGCTAGTAGAATATCTACTCGGCAAACAATCCTATCGAATTATTATGAGTAGTTTAGAATTTATAGACTATTGAGTATTACAGTCGTTCACTCGCCACCTTAACTTTCCATACCCTTTAACACAGTTTGTAACTTCTTACTACTATTGGTATTTGTGAATTTTATCAACACCGCACATAAAACTCACATACAGAGTCAGTACGAGAGAATAAGAGCTTTCGTAAATGTATTGTCCGTGAATCCAGAAAATATATATCTTCCGAGTATCATATCCCCCATACAGCACACAATGTTTTAGTTACATTTCAGAAATGTTTCACTGAAACATCTGTAACATCTCAGTAACATAACGAAACATTTCAGAAATGTTTCAGTAACAACTCAGAAATGTAGATATGTCCTCTCTCAGACACATTACAGAGTAATGTTTCAGAAATATTGCAGTGTAAGGTCTCAGAAATATTGCAATGTAATGCAAAACCACTTTGCAGTAAAATATAAAAATATTTTTAGTATTATGAGAAACATACATTTTTTTTGTCATGTATATACTCGACAGTGGTGCTTTGACACTTCTATAATCATGTAAACATTAATCTTGACTTGACTGAGATTCGATCCTACGACCCTTCATTTTGAATGTTCTGACACTAACCACTCGATTACTATGACTTGTGATGTATTGAAGTAGTTAAATAAGGGTTTGATAGAAAAACTCATTAGCATTATAAATAGTATTATTAATATTAATATGCGACAATTTCGATAATATTTCAGGCTCTAACTAGATGTACGGTATTAGTTGATAATTTTAAGTGTTCAGTATTGATATCCATAGACTTCTTGTTATACAAACATAAACAGTTTGAACTGTCAATATTAACAACTAAATTGTGTTTAACTAAACAGGTTTTTTATGTTGAAATAGCAGGGCAATTAGGAGTGTTAAATACTAAGAATAAACCTACTTGTTTGGAACAAATAGGTACTTTTTTAGAGCTCCTATTCAACAAGCAACATGGCTACTCAGCGATAATGGCGGCAAATGTCTGGAATAAACGTTTCGGAGACCAATTTTAAACATTCTTATTGAAATATTACATCGCAATTTTTCTGGAATGTTTCTGGAATGTGTACTGTGAAAGATATGTAATATCGTTCTGTTGGAAGTATCAGCGGAACATTACTGAGACCTACCTATCAGAAACATGAGGTACCCACATAACATTACATTGGAACGTTTCAGAAATATAAGTGAAATATTCAAATTAATTGTTATCTAAACGAGACATTGTAAAGTCTTTGAAATGTTTCTGAAAGATAACTGAAATATTGTGTGCTGTATGGGTAGTGATTATTAACATTTACCAGTGCATAATATAAGTCATGTATATAAAAAAAACATTTCTAGCACACAATGCCTTGAAAACGAGCAGTATAAAAGCTACTAATATCCACAAAATGTCATTTTTAACAATTGTAATTTATAATACTTTACTTGTAACTAACCAGCGACCATTGCGGCGAACATCTCAACTTGATGTTACAGAGACCTACTTGAAATGTGCTTATTGAAATGTTACTTTGCAATATTTCTGAAATGTTTCTGCAATGTGTGCTGCTAAATATATGTTCGCTCGTTGGTAAAAGTCTCACATAAGTGTTTCTGAGACATATTTAAAACATTTGGATTGAAATGTTACATTGTAATATTTCTGAAATATCTCTGAAACACTGAACTAAAACGTTACGCGAATGAGACACTGTAAAGTTTTAAAAACGTTTCTGAAACGTAACTGAAACATTGTGTGCTGTATGGGCCATGCCTTTTAGCTGTATTACGTATATAAAATTTCAAATTGAAATAATCTTACTCTGATTATTAAGCTTCACGGACTTAATCATGAGGTAGGAAAGAGAGACTCCAGGATAGCTAAATACGACTGGAAAGGAACGTCAGAATTACTAGCAGCACTTGCGAGTCGGCGACGAAACAAACTAGCTGCAAGGTTCATAATTACTTCTCATTCCAGTTCCTTCACGGCTAGCATCGAGCAAAAACAGAAAACAGTTGGCTAAACATAGGTCAGTGTCAGCGTCTGACACGAGCCGACGTATTTGAAGTGGTCGTCAAACTGAGCGTTCCGGCGCTACTAATGTAATGACGGTTAAGTGGATGTTCATCCAGCTGCTCGCAAGATACGAGAGTGGTTGAAATATACGGTCGGCTTGAGGCGCGAATGTGTATTCTCTGCTGGTCACTTACTATAAATTACAAGAGTTTTTGTCGGCCTGGCTGTGCACAACGAAGATTGCTATGCTGCAGGCCTTTCTTTACAGTTAAAGCAGGCCTACCGCGCGCTTCAAATGCGTTGTAATGTGCGACGAAATACGATTTTTTTACGAAACTATTCCACACATGTGCGTTGAGCCAATGTACGAAAAGAAAACACACTCCGAACAAGCACAAAATGTCACTGTTAACGGATATGGAAAGGTACGGTGTCGAGCGAACGAATGGAATACTCAACTGTCAATCAAATCTGAACAACTCATCACAATTCGGTGACCTATTTTTCCAGTAGATATTTTATTAGCGGACGTTTATTTATGTAGCACTATGCGGTAGTTTGCTCTGATTTCCAGTAAAACATTAAAAACAATTTTTTAGAAAAATAAGAGCACAAAACCACAAAATCTACAAAACGGAAAACTGTCATTTTTATAATTTTTCAATACGACGATATCTAGGCCTCTATAATAACCGAATTTCAAAAATACTCATATTTTGACTTGAAAATAATTTTACTATCCGAAAGTCTCTGCGCAAGAGGTTTACGGATGTTAAAAATTCTGTTGTTATAGAGGCCCATGTATGATCATATTAAAAAAAATTATAAAAATGTCAGTTTTCAATTTTTTGTTAATGTTGTGGTTTCAAGCCCTTATTTTTTCTTAAAAACAATTTTTCATTTTTTCCCCAAAGTAAAGCATGCTACCGCATGGTGCTATATAATTAAACGTCCGCTGATAAAATATCTACTCGACAAAAAAATTTCATCGAATTTTGATGAGTAGTTGAGATTTTATTGACGACTGAGTATTCCAGTCGCCAGCTCGAAATCGTACCATACCTCTTAGGAGTCCTCGACTGGCGCATGGACGGCGTTGCAGCGTGACACGCGTATTATTTTTTACGTGAAACCGCTTAACTTATTCATATTATGTTTACCTACGAAAAGAACGCACACTTGAAACTATGCTTCTATGTTTTAAAAAATTCAGTACTATTGTTAGAAACATGATTTCGGTCCGCTCAAAATGGCTAAAAACGTTTTTTTTTTTTTTTTTTTTTTACTGCTGTAACTCCGAAAATATTACCTGAATTCGTAACGTGCAAAGTGAGAGGCTTCACTTCATACTATTAAAAAAAAAAAAAAAAAAGTTGTGGTCATCGCACAAATTGTCCCGTAGCAAAAAGACTACAAGGAAACCTTGCACGCCAGTTTGGCGCGCTGCGAATAGAGGCGATATTCTTCTCGTCAAGCGTGGGACACTGGCTCTTATCGCTACGCTGTTCCCACGCGCCAAAGGTGGAAATTCGACATCGGCCTACCCCACGCTTCAAATGTGTTGCAGTGTGTTCGTAAACAGGTTTTTTCTACGAAAATATTCCACATGTACCCGTTGTGCCAACGTACGAAAAGAAAAACTTCAGACAAGGTCTGAACCTCATTGTTAAGAGTTCGTGGACCTGACGCGTGAGACGTGCTGTAGCGTGGTACGTATCGTCGTTTTTCATGTATAGTTACTAAAAATGTTTCTAATGCGTTTATCTACGAAAAGAAAACACACTTCAAATAAAGTCCCTATGATTTAAAAAATGCAGTCCGATAAATAAAAACATGATTATCAAGCTCCTCAAAAATGCTAAAAACGACTTTTTCACGTTGCTGTAACTGAGAAAATATCAACCGTAATCGTAAAACAAAATCATAGAAACCTGCTTTGCACTTTACCACATACTTTCCACAAATAAAATTATAGGGTCATCGCTTGAAGTCCCGTTGGAAAACAGTTACTACGTAAACATTGCACGCTATAGTTTAGTCTTACACGCCTAGAGGCGATGATGTGCTTGACGCACGGGTTATATTCGACTTATCGCCTTCCCCGTTTCCGTGCCTCAAACGTAAAAAAAAAGCTACGGTCGACTAACTCTTAAGGCGCCACGCTCATTAAAATTACTGTTTCTAAGCACTTCAACATGGCTTAAAACGGTCTTTTCAGTCTTCCGTAATTCAAAATGTACTAACCGGATGTATATGAAACTCAGATTGCGACCTGCACTGCACTTAGTTGCAGACTTTCCACCAAAAAAATTATATGGTCACTGCTTAGTGTCCCGTAGTAAAAACCGTTCCGCGGGAAGCTTGCACGCTAGTTTAGCGTTTGGCTCGTTGAGGCGACGCGGCATTTGATATGCACTTCAAGGTCGACCTTACTGCTCCGTCTATTTTGAGCCTTTAACGCGCGGGTAGGCGGCGCCCTTAAGACACCATACTCATTTAAACAATTTATAAGCTCTCCAACATGACCTAAAACGGCCATTTCAGGATGTCGTACTTCAAAATGTACTAACCTGATAAATGCGGAAATCAGATTTAAAAAAGTGCACTAACTTTGCTACAGACTTCCCACTAATCAAAATTATATGTTGGCCGCTCGGCACATAGTAAAAATAAATCGACAAGAGTCCTGCATGCTAGTTCAGTGCTTGGGTAGTAGTTGTGGTGCGGCACGCTTCAAGATCGCCCTTATAGCTCTGTCGCATCTGAGCCTCTAACGCGCAGAAAGGTGCCGTCCTTAATAAGGGTCACTCTGGAACCGGATGTGTGTTTGCGTGTGTATATAACAAAGTAAATGGGGTGCTAAGGGTACCGCTGACTGGCGTAGGAAATGCGAACAAGCTAATCAACAAATGTTACTATTAGTTTTTTTTCTCTTATGGGTGTATAAGCGGTGAACATATCAGTTTGTGTTAACTTAATTTCATGTCAAACGCATGTTACTATCTCTGAGTTTTAGGCCTTTACTGCAAGACCATCCTAGCTAGTTTTATTAAACACTGAAGCAAAAAAACTCAAAACATTTTTATCTCAATGTTTTGAAAAAATTCAAGGGTACGAACAATTATAAGATGTACAATTATTTGTTGGCATTTTGAAAAAAAAAAAAAAGTATTAGGTTTATTTCTACAAAACAAGTAAGTCCAAACCATGAAATATTTCTGACAAAGTAATGTAGGGATTCTATGATATGAAAATTATGTTGCTTTGAAAAAAATTCAAAATCACTGTAAAACTACCGGGCGTGCGGCAATGACTTTAAAAGCAGTGTGGTGTCCTTAGGGTGGCGGCCTGGGCAAATGAATTTTGCTCGTTCGAGGTCCAAAAGTGTAAAAGCGATAAGAACGAGACAGTACCCGATTCACGTCTCTAAGCACACGTCACTGAACGGGCGTGCAACCTTCTCGCCAACCCGCCTGTGAGCCATCAGTGGTGAGCTTATCATTTGAAAACGTAATATTAAAGATAAAGACGTATTGAACACGGCTGTACCTTTTAAAATATTTGCATGCCTAAAAATGATTACAAAACTGTCCAAAGTCGCCATTTCCAGGAGCATAAAAATAAACTTGTACAGATAAACGGAGGACCTGAAATGGATACACACGTGTGTAACGTTTTTTGAATGATGTTCCGAAGCAGGTTTTACGGCCCGAGGTGAGTGCATGCACCCGCGCTGCATCCTTACTTGCAAAAGTTATGCAGTATACAGCATACCTTCGCTTCATTTTTCGCCTTTTTTTTTTCTTTAATATAAATTCTGCCTGTGTTCTTATAAAACCTGCCTCTCTCACCATTTCGAAATGCCTCTGACTCAAGTAACCTCTTAAGCCTTGAGCCTTTACCTGAGATTTTCCTTATGGATCATCGGAATTTTCATCATTTTGCAAGGCATATCAACGACCAAACTCTTCTAGCCTCCTGCCGATCTTGTTGGCATATATTTATTCCAGATATTGTGAAGAGTTTGATCATTTATTACATTGTCCATGGTTAACTGTAGGCTGCGCTGCTCTAGAACTTCAGCAAGTCATTCTTTGGTTCCTTTTTTTAAAATTAACTTTTAATTTATTGCACATAATAAAATAGAATATTTGACAATAACAAGGTTTTGGTTTCTTTGAGAAAAATGCTCTAGGTA
This sequence comes from Medauroidea extradentata, assembly GCA_003012365.1. NCBI lineage: Eukaryota > Metazoa > Arthropoda > Insecta > Phasmatodea > Phasmatidae > Medauroidea > Medauroidea extradentata. The sequence goes on from PNEQ01008036.1 coordinate 29,926, forward strand.
GAGACCATATTCTCAGTAGCAAAAACAATCACAAACAGCCAGTGAGGTAAACAAACAAACAGACAAACACCAATATGAGTACCTAACCAATGTGTTGAAGACATCGCAACATCAGGCACAATTATTATCTTGGGTTTAAAGACAGTCGTCGTTGACATGCTCAACTGCGTCATCCACTCCACAAGCTTGGCATGATTGTGAAACTTAGGGATTCCGTTCATGCAGCTTAACCTTGAAGTTGCCATGTCCAGTTTACAACCGAGCACTGTAGTGGGCAATTTACACAAATGTCTTCTTCATTCGAACACGTACATCAGGAATTAGTCCGAATGTCCATCTTCCTTTTTTTTCAGAGTTTATCCATGGCTATTCCCAAGCAGACATAACAGACGTACGCTGACAATTTGTCGAACAATCTAGTAAAGGTGGAAGCTGTGCACACCGCTCGGCGGCCTGGGCGAGCAGTCACCTTAGGGTTTCTGAAATAAACGGATACTGAAAATAGGTAAGAGATACCTAAACGGAGGATCCCTGGTTAGGTGAGGATTTGTGGTGCTATGTTGTTGATGCTCGTTGCAGGGCTCCTTCTTGGGTTCTGAGGTACTTGAACTCGACCTTGGGTAACACTAAAGCAAAACAATTGATCCAAGTACTCCAATTTCCTTTCTAAACATACAGAAGTTCCCCCATGTAATAATACTTGTCCTCCATCATTCTACTCGAGCACTTGTAATCCTGGCTGTTCTCAAAATACGCGAAACATGCAAGTTCACTTCACAATCGACCACCAAGACGGCATATTAATTCCCTGACTTGCTTCATTAAGAGTGCGTGGTAGATAAATAAACTCTGAAAACATCAATTAATTTCTACGCTTTTTTAGAAACCAATATGGATGAAATACTCAATGACAATCCTAGATAATTGTATTTGCCAACTTTATGCGTAAATATTTATCCGGAATAACTAATTCGTTACGCGTGATCTCTTGCGCCGCAGTTAATTGCACGAGGTTCCGGCGTCAGAGATTGCGCCTCAGAAGTTCGTAACACTGGAAACAATTTTGTTTAAAACGTTGGCTAAAACTATTGTCTAGGATTGCTATTGTTTACTTTTCGCAAATTGGTTTCACGAAACCTACAGTTGTATATTAATGCTTTTAGCGTTGAATTATGTACCACGCTCTCTTAAGGTGATGCCACATTCACCGTGTAGAATTTTCAATCTGCAAATTATAACACTTTATTTTAAATAACTGCGTATTTATTTCTATAGCATTTTAATACTATACAAGTGCCTTCGGATTTTGCCACCAATTTGCATGTACGCATTTTCACGATGACTCTAAAAAGGGGATAATATACTAAATATTTAAAAATAATATTTGGCTAATTACATTGACCAGATGTTATTGAATTATGAGTCTATAGCAAGGTAATATATTGTACCAGATAGCTAATATTACGCACTTTAAATAAGTGTGTATAAAAACAAATTAAACTACAAATAAGTAATTGTGTCATGGATTGTGATTATCCATGTTAAGGAATGTGGAGACCTATAACCAGACTGAAATGTGTTGATGTATTTATACGAATATTATTTCTTTAAAATTTAGATTATTTACTACGGTTGCTTTTATTTTCAAAACCCAACTACTGTGATGAGAACGTGTACACGATCGAGTTCGCAACACCGACCTAAGAAGAACCGTTTCCTTTTTAATTTCTTCGAGCGTTAATGATTTATTGCTACCAACTACGCAGCTACTCGTTTCCTCAGCACAGATATGAAGTGAAGAACGGAAAGTAATTCTCAGGTAGCGAATGTTTCCAGTAGTTCTGATTGCTGGCGAGTAAGGCGGACGAGCTAACGACGCTGCACTGGCCGATATCGCACGAGGCGGTCAGGGCAGAGGCGCTAGGAACCACGCACTCCAGCGACCCCGGGGCCGTCGGACGCCCGCTGACGGCTTCATGAAAAGATACCGCGGGACGGCTGGGTAACGCCCCCGCGGCAGCTCATTATAATGGCCCGGTAGTTTATTACTCGCGGCCCGGAATTGGCAACCGCCCATTACCGGCAGGCTCCGGCACGCGGAATTTAATTACAAGTTAATTACATCGCGCACCTCGAGGTACGTCGCCGCGTACCCTCGCGCCCTGCGTCTTCAGGCATTTTTTTGGGGTTACTCTTGATAAGGCGAAATTTCAGTTTGAGGTGTTCAAACAATAACCCGATGAGTTACCTTGCCAAGCGTCCAGAGAAACAACAGAGCGGATTACTCGACCAAAGCAAGGTCAACTCTGTTCGAGAGGTTGCAGACGTTTAGACATACCCTAGAGATGAATAAAACTGTCACGTGACTGAACACACGTACCCAACCCCAGCAAGTTACTTAATACAACCGCCTTACGACATCGCACGGAGGGACGCCATACGACGGTTATGCTTGCCACGACGACAATGTGTTCAAAAATTCGACTGATAACGCAGTGTCTGCGTCGTACGTCGCACAATCAACTCCATTAAGTTCCACTAAACAAATCCAGCTGGAACTTGCTCAGGTAGGTAGACTACACTAAGCCCACACGAGTTGTTCTTCGATGCGGATAGCTATAGGCTTGTGCGATGGACTGCGTGTCTGTTCTAATGCACGTGTAGAGTTTACGTACACAGCCTGACATCCCCAAGAATATATCATTATTATCTTCCAAAAGGATATGTTATGAATTTGAAGAGACGTATAAGGTCGCTGACACTGTGCACCCAAATTAAGTACATTCTGCAAGAGGTCGTGGAGGTTGGGGTGTTTATTGTCATGTACTGAAGCAGAACTATTTTTGACATATGTTTTCTTCCGAAATTCTTTCTACCAAACAGTCCTCAAACTTGTTTCATAAGATTCGTCTCTCAGCTTATAACATTTTTATTTCGTATGTTTAAAGGCATGCGCTAACACATATTTCAAAGACGCTAGTAAATATTTATTCAAATAGACCGTGGAAACATATCAACTTAGTGAGTATACATTTTTCATTTATTTGCAAAACATATTTGTGGACTTTTCTTACTAGGCCAACCAATGATTTATCAAAATGCGTGGCATGAAATTTTTAAAGAATGATTCTTGTTTAGAGAAATTACCTGAACGATGACATGCGTTGTCTATTCCACAATTTTGTTAAAATAAGACACTAAATTGAAAAAACTTATAGGCCTACACTCCAAGTACCGGCACCATAAAGTTAACACAAACTTTTTTCTTGCTAAGCCAACATAGTTGTGATTAGCACTAAAGTACACATAGCTGGAGAGAAACATGTGGTGTATAAATACGTTGTACAAAAATAATTACTTAGTAGATACGTCTGTAATGTAATTACTGGTATAGTTTTAAAAAAAGTATATAAAACCGAATTATAAATTAGTTTGCACATCTAAACATATTTCTTTTACAATTTAAATTAAGACTGCAGTAAACAAACATGCAAGTGCAGTTATAAGAGACCTACAACTCAGAAACATTTTATACGAGTAACTGTAAATAATTACTATTGACGATATGTAATAAAACTTAGCTAGAGTACCGTAAAATTAAATAACGAGTGCCTGGAATAATCCCTCGGAAAGCAGTAGAGAATACAACTTAATTATCATCGTCATTATTAATGTTATTTATTAACTTTATTATTCAACTCGGATGAAAAGAAAGCTATAAAACATGTGCTCATAATTGATTACCTGTTTATGGTCTCGTGAAGTGAACACAAAAAATTGACATCTTACAAGTAATTATTTTCTCATTAACGAAATAACTAATTAAATCTGCGAATAATTCTTTTCTGCGTGGCAATTAGCAACTTTAAATCTGTCGGTGAAGAATGCACTCAAACATATCTGGCTTTGGTACGAGCAGACATACAGTACGTTAGATTCCAGTAAGCTATAAGCCTTCATCGAATACTTCACTGTTTTTTATGTATATTAAAAATCTTATTATTTACATGAATTAAAGATCAGACTTCCTACTGCAGCCTGACGGTGAAGTGAAAGATTATCTATGATTGGTAAACCAGTCATTATAACATAGTAATTAACTGTGTTTTATAACAACTTGACTAAGGTTAAGTAATGGTTTTTATTAGTATTCACGATAGTAAACATTTCATTCCAACGGTTTTTAAGAAAGGTTGTGCATATGTATTAGCAAACTATCTTAAAATTTTATAAAGCTTCACGTTTTAATTGAGGAAGAGATTTTCAATATAAATTAACACTCTAAATCTCCATCAGTAAAAGTGTCACAATTGCAAGATTTTTCACTGGTGAATCTGTAGTTTTATCAATGCTGACTGATAAAAAAGTGGAAAAACAACAGACTGGTCAACGGACTGAATTAGTAAGTATATTTCACTATTAAATCAGTAAAATTTCTATTATTTGATTTGTAGTTTAAAAACTACAGTTTAAATCAGTAACTAAAATGTTATTTCAGCAATTGTAGATTACTTCAGTATAAGTGTAATTAATATTGTAATACCGTTTCCAAAGCAATCTTGCTACTCAATTTTTGTTTGCTTGTTTATTAAAGTGAATTATGTATTTTAATAAGTTACACTTAAATGTACATTAATATTTACCGTAAGCCTGCGTAGTAATAAGTAGTCTAGTTGTTCGGTTGTTAAGGGTAGATGAGTTTTGGAATGTACAGGTTCACTCTGTTACTTTCCATAAAGTTACGCTGCTTTGATGAATTCACACTGTAGTATAAACAGTAAGTTCATTATTAAGAATGCGGTGTACAAAATTAACACACATCACTGATATGCAAAAATTAAATATTATATTTACAGCAACTTTACTCTTCTAGTGGTCACGTTAGATGAGTGGTTGGTGTGTTGGCGCGACGTGCTAAAGTTCTTGGGTTCGAATGCCATTGGTATTCCTTTGATTTTTTTTTTTTTTAATTTTGGCACATACTATATTAACCTTATGACATAATTAAAAAAAAAGCAGATTAAGATTTTATTTACATTTTCACTTTTTTATATCTCGGTAAATTTTTTTCATTCCTTTTTCTATTAGTAGAAATGTCTGATTCAATCTGTGAGTTTATTTCGCTGATGCAAGCTATAGATTTCCACCAATTCCCGATAAAGCAGTTTTTAACAATTTTAATCTATGTTTCATTTTATAGTGTACGTTTCATGCGTATTTGCAAGTTTTACCAGACTAGCTTGCAACAACTGTACACGGCTATTTTGTGTCTCGTCATTTCGCGAAAGTGTGCGCTGAACTAGTCTAAGTACACAGCGACATTCAATTTACTCCCTTAATGAACCATGAATTCTTCTCTTGTACCAGATTCCACACTTTTTAAATGCATATAATTATATGAGATTTAAAGTTGTACAGCAGTGTAAAACCCGTTGTTTTCAATAAATAATGCTCTTTATTGCTTTAAAAAATTGTGATCTGTGATTAAATAAAATGTCACTGAAAAAAACACATAGTGTTATTTTACACATTATAATGACTAAAAAGAAGATTACTACTACTAGGAAGCGGAACATTCGAAGCTAATCAAATTATGGCAGTTACCATGTGCATTATGACGTTTATACAATTTTAGCATTAAATATGAAAACTGATGGAAAATAGTTTCAAAGACAAGGTAAGCAACAGCCGCTATAAATAGATGAATTTCTGTTCGACATGCAATGCAACTCTCTCTCGGTATGAAAATAAAATGTAAGATGCTGACATCGAAAATCCTCCTCTGAGAACTTTTACAGTTATTAATAAACCATCGCTATTTATGTTACCTGAGACTAAGAATGGGTGTGTGTGTATATATATATATATATATATATATATATATATATATATATATATATATATATATATATACATATACACCCATTCTTAGTCTCAGGTATCTCATATTTTACAACAGAGACTCTTGGCAACATAAATAGCGATGATTTATTAGTAACTGTAAAAGTTCTCAGAGGAGGATTTTCGATGTCAGCATCTTACATTTTATTTTCATACCGAGAGAGAGAGTTGCATTGCATGTCGAACAATATATATATATATATATATATATATATATATATATATATTTTTTTTTTACTTCTACGTTGTCTTAAAGTATTCGCGTTACAACACGCAACCATTTTTATACAATTGTAATGGTGTTGCTAAAATTACAAGAAATTATAGCAGAATCAAATTTATGATTGAGAAAAATACGAAATTTTAGAACTGGAATATATAGTTTCACAAAAATATGTAGAAACACGCACACACACTCTCTCTCTTTCTCACTCACTAACTCTCTTTCTCTCTCTCTCTCTCTAGTACGAGTGTATGTATGACGTCTAGTAAACATAACTAAGTTGCAAACGGGTTTTAAAATGCCTGCCTGACTGGACGTATTTTGCGTCCCCCCAGTAATATAAGTATCGAAGCACTAAAAGCAGGATGTCCAGCGAACAAAAATAAAAAAAAGTCAGAAATTTTCTGGCTTTTAAGCAGACACAGTGAATATAAAAAAAATTAAAACAATACATATTGTTCAAATTCTATTCTTCGAAAATTTTCAATATTAAAAAAAATATTGCCTAGGCTTTCAACCTACCAAAACATATTTCTGGTACTAATTACATATTCCACAGAAAGTTATATCTGTATTGATCTCGTGTCATCTTTATTGGCAAAAAATATGAATTACCTAAAATAATCATTTCATAAATTAAATATACTGAGTACTGCCAGACACAAGTAGACTACTTGCAGAAACCGCTTGAGAGTTGTTTATTGCAAGTTGAAGTTAATTTAACTGTTAGTAACACAAAGTATCCTTCAGCAAAATGTAAAGTAGGCTACCTAACAATTGGCAATTAATGAGAATACTTAAGTGATTTCCATTACCACCACAAATTTCCCTGACTTTTACATGCCCACTGAATTTCCCTCACATTTCCAGGCCTTCCCTATTTTCCAGGTCACAGGATACCTTGTAAGTGCGCCACAGCAGGAGCATCACACCTCGCCGTAGCCTTTAAGAGCATGTCACAGAACAGGCGTGCAGTCTTTTCGCCGACAGATCGAGTCTATGACACGTTAATCCTATCAGTTTAACACGAAATATTAAAAAAAAAAAATAAGAGTATTAAACATGACAGCAAAAACACCCATTTTCGCCAGAAAATAAAATTTCAAAATATTATGGAGAACATGAAATGGATTTACATACATATGTCCTTTGACTGTAATTCCTAAGCCGACAACACTCAACCATGTTGGAATATTTTCGGAAGCAGCGTATGGATTATCACACCACATGAGCAACAGCAACATACACACACATACCACGGAGCATAATAATACGAGTGTTTTAACGGCCATGTTAACAAAGAGAACATTATTTTCGTCAAAGACGTCTGAAGTAGGCTGGCTACAATTCACCCTACTCTCTAATACCAACGTCAGAACTCTTATCATGAATGATGAGACGAGTTTCAGAATTGCAACGTTCGTAATATTTTTCTTTATTACACTTAACTTGTAAACATACTAAATAAAATTATTTGTTAACGAATTACGTTATTATAGATGCATATTTTTAATTTCTTGTCATTTCTTTGCAAGTTATTTTTCGTTGGTAAGTTGTCAGACGGTGGAGGGGGACATCGGCAATATTCGGTTAGGGATTCGTTTTCCTTATTCTAGTTACAACGGTCTGCATTATACTGTATATACAAATCGCATCCTAGAGCAGTCAGCTGAAGGGTGTATAAACTACACACAAAATATGCGTTCTATACGAAACTTTAGAGGGATATATATTTTGTTGTTTAAACCATCAACCTTGTTAAATCGGTAGGAGAATCCTGTCCTACCAGGAAGGAGGCACTCAAGAAAGAAAGTGGACGAGGGTATGAGAGGAGGAAACGAATGAGGCTAGAAGATTCCTGCCGAATATTCACATACGCCACCCGTGCATGAGAAATGGTAAGGGGGAGTGGGGCCAGGGGGAAGAGGTCGCGAAGGGGCGTGCACCTGGCATATCGCGTCATCTACCAGCCAGCAACTCAATTAGGTTCCAGCACCTCTAACCCGGCCTCCCCTGCCCCTCGTTAGCAATTGAAAATAACTGCAACACGTAATTAATAACACATGACTAACAACGCTCCGCGTCCAAATTCGTTATTTGAAAAAATAGTTGGAACAGAATTCTTGCACCTTCAATCGCCACTTCTGCATACTTCAATAGGTTTTTTTTTAAATACACCCCATTCATTATTTCCTTAAGCTCCTGCCTGTATAATTTTACACGCCGTACGCTTATCTTTGACGTAACTATTAATGGCGAATAATTACGCGTTGTTTCACACAGTTTCATGAGCACACATTACCATACACATAGGTAAAAAAAAAAAAAAAAAAAGGAGAAAAAAAGCAAGGATTGTGCGTAACACAGGCATGTACGAGTGCACTTAAAATATACAAAAGCGGCGTAAAAAAGATTACCGAAATTTTTTTTTAGATCATAAACTAATTCCTCACCCTAAGGCCGCGGTATAACGTGATTTAATTTCCCTGATAGCCGCAACTGTTTCTTGATTGGGTGCTGCCCCCCAATTAGACAGTAGATTCGCAAATATGCCACAGACGCGATAGTTGTTTTCCTTGACAATCGACGCCAATGCTCTGTTACATCCTGAGAAATGCGGGAGGGCGCCTGTGATTTCCGCAACCCGCTAAGTTTTTTTCTTGCATGAGATATCTCATGCGAACTCCCGTGCTAGAATATCGAATCCATGCTATTCTAAAATACCTCACACATACAAGATGTCAGGAAATTCGCGAGTAAGGACTGCGCCAAGTGAGTCTGATATAAAAACTAAGCAGAAAATACTCTTCGACAAAAAGTCGTAAGCCCTTTAGTTTTACGAAGAACCTTTCAGTAAGGTAAAAAAAAAGTGACGTAGAAGTAAATGGTAATTTGATCGTGGATACGAACTGCGCCACATCAATATGTGACAAAACTTTACAAGAAAAATATTCGTTGGTAAAAAGTTGCAGTTCATATCCACGAATTACCTGACAACCTGTAAATCTGTCGACAAAGCCTCTCATTGCAGGAGACTGGTTGATGGCATCGGACGATACTCAATAGCCAATATATAAGCAAAAACACACACATTTAGATTTGAAACAAACACTACACTACGAACAATAGTTTTTTTTTACAGTATTTCTAATACGTTATTTTTGCTTTCAGTTATCCACTATGAATTACAAACACGTGAATGGACGGCTTTAAGTACACGCCCTCTGACGTCACACCGCAGGGGAAATACTGTGGGAAACAAATCTTGTTTACATCCATGCTGATTTGTTAGTTGCTGATTGCAGAAAGCAAAAATGTTGCGCATTCATATTATATTTGCACGCAAGGGTAAAAAATAGTAGCTTCTACTTCATAATTAAGATACGCAAATACATAAGATTAATGTTTACCTGAAAAAAAAAAAAACGGCAAATTCCAAACAAATAATCACTTTTCTTGACGTACATCTCATCCGGGACATGTGAAGCCAAACCGCTAAATGAAGGTTATGTTCGGCTGCGGTATCCATGGAGATAGGAATTGTATCCCACACCTGACTGAAGCTCCGCCTCTTTTCAGGTCGTCCATTGCTATACCGCACATCAAACTCCTTTTCACGTAGTTCAATAAAAATTTATGAATTCCTCTCATTTCCATAGCTGGTATAGGTTGAGTTACGTGACCAATGCATGCAAACCAATTAAAACCTAACTGATTTTTTTTTTTAAATATTTGTTTACACTTGTCTTTAACGTCAAAAAATAAAAACACCGCCAAAAATTAAACTACGTTATAATGAAAACTGATTAGCCTTATTTTTAAAAAATGGAATGAAGAAACTTGTAATGAAATACATGAATTATATCAGTTAATTAATAATGTCGCAAGTAGCAGTGAAGTACAACTGCAAAATTATGAAAACTTTTACATTGTAAAAATGTGTTAAAATCTTCTAATCTTCTAATAAACATTATCTTCATAAAAGCGTACGTATTTTGCCAGAACATTTCTACAGTAAAATTGTATTAAAAATATAACAAACTAGTAGCAGTACCTAAGCAGTGATTCGTATAAAAAACAGAAATGAATGTAACTAACACGATAAAAATTTTGTTACTTATAAATTTCACCATATAGTGTTTGAGATTAATGCCTGACAACATGATACACTGTTTAATGTCTGACAATATGATACAGCCGATTAATATCTGACAATATGATGCAGCTGGTTAATGTCTGGCAATATGATACAGTTGTTTTGCGAGGAGTGGTATTTCTGGACATACCCCGCCATTAAGACAGAAGTATACATTTAAAACTCAATAATTTTACAGCCAGCCTATTTATTTGAATTCAAGGCTGTATACGGCTTCTCATGAATGATACTGGAGTTATGGAGGATAATTCTTACTGGAACGTCAAGAGCTACTGTACATTTTGACGTGCGGTATTCTCGACCACTTTAGTTCAATGGGTCTTTGTTCGTAATATGACGTGAACTTAAATGGCACAAAAGCGCTGTAGTATCAACTGGAAAAAGATTGCTTCCCAATCAACTAGAAAAAGATTACTTCCCATGAATATAAAATAGCACAGTCCAAACAGACATGTTTTAAGTACAATATGTATATAATAAAACAGAAAACAATGTAGTTAGATTCACGGCTCCGGCCATCCTGATTTCGGTCTTCATAGGCTACCCTAAATCGCTCCAGGCGAATGCTGGGGTGATTCTTTAATACACACAGTAAAAACACACTTTCAGCAAACTGTTTGTTTAAATATGATCCACTACAAAGTTACTCTGCCGCAAAGAAGTTACAGGAGTAGTAACAAAAACTTTGTTATTGTTGATTTAATTCACGTGAAATATTGGTACTTGTAACACAGGCTTTATGTTGGGAAAATTATTATACTTGCTACATTGAAACGTACATTATTGTCAAATAAAATATTGTAAAGACAAAATGTAACGTAAAATATTAGTTTTCCACATTTCCTATTTCCTTTGCTGTAAGGTAAGATTTCTTTCCCGCAAGCTAAATATTTTGCGGCAAAGTTACTAAGGACCGGTTTCACCAACCAAGTTTAAGCGATTTAATCTAGATTACTCGGTACTTAATCTCGATTATACATGTTTTGGGTTTCACCAAGCAGTTAAGCTCGATTTTCTCGTCTTAAGCGAGATTAAATTTAACTGCTCGATTTTGACCGGGTAACGTCACTAATCTCGCTTAAGTTCATAATAAAATGGCGCGAGCACTGTATAATTTTGTACTTGAAGACAATACAGACGATGAAGAATTTATTCCTGTATATCTGCCTCGTAGGATTAGAGAAAGAAATCATTATTTTGATGAGTATGATGATACAGACTTCCAAATACATTTCCGCTTGTCAAAACAATAGTCCATTCACTTTCATTGATACATACACCGGCAGTACAGAAGTCACAGTGGTCTAGAGGTAAGATGCGTAGGTTATACGAGTAGGAGGAGTGGTTCGACGCTTACCACCTCCAAATATTATTATTATCAAAATAATTTCGTGTACGCGTCTTTTATTCAAAATTTATTTGATAAATAAGTTCATTGTTATTTATGAAGTAAAGTAAGCATTTAAATTTATTTTTTTCCCCTTGTTGACAGTACAACTACAAGGTTATTCCTTGTAATTTTACAAACATATACTTTGTATTTTATTACAATGACAACCATTGTAGTTTTACAAGGAATTTCTTTGGCAACTGGGTTTCCAAAGATTTTCTTTGCAAAAGTACAAAACATTTTTTTACAGTGTATGAGGTTCTAATTAACGTCGGGTACTTTCAGGTTAGCAAAAAATATACAGAAGAGAAAATAATTAAACAATTGTGTGTAGATAAACATTTGCGTTTACAGCAATAAAATAATGTAAATTATATTTGCACGATTATCTTCCCCTGGTCTTTCTTTCTTACTTTGCTCCAAAGTTACCCAGGGGTACCTAGCCCCCTAGCTGTATCCCCCCCCTAGATAGTATGATGCAAACACTCCCCCTTCCCCTCAAGAACTTTGCAACAAAGTTTCCAAATGAAATCATTCACACACACACATTCGGCAATTTCCGACAAGTATTCGGATATTTCCGACACAATTAAGGCAACTAAGCTCACACAACCCATCGTGCAGCCAAGTTTAACTACTCTCTGGTAACTTAAACTCGCTGTGTTGTTGGTGGAACGCACCTCTAACTCAAACTCAGGTTTAGCTCTTCATCGAGTTTTGTTAATCTCGCTTTGTGGCAAAGTTAAACTTCGTTGGTGAAACTAGCCCTAAGTGTTTCTTTTTATTTTATTTATTTATTTTTTAAAATGATGAAGCCATAGTTGATTCCTCCTCCGGTCCCTGTCCTTGCGAAAAGTTGTGTGTAACCGTCTCTGATGACTTCTTTGTTAATTAGACGTAAAGTACAACAAAATATAATTAAAATAGAAAGCAAAGTACACATACAGATCTAACGTCACCGAATATAATTAATGATGCAAACATGGCTCTTTCAAACTTCTGTTTTTCAAGATATGATAATAGTTGCGATGATAATGAACTGCGTTTTCAACAGTCGTGTACAGAATGTATAACACTTGTTTTCAAGTGAAAAACACACCCAGCTGCACATTTAGAAACTAATCTTAAATACTTGTTCTCTCAACACTACGATAACGGTTCTATTCTCGATAGGGTAGCTTCTGAATTTCAAATGCTGGTAATGCTGCAGTGCCAGTTGCCGTTCAACCCACCTTTATGTCAACATAAAACGGCATTGTTATTATTATATTTATATATTCCTATATTTTAAAGTATTGCTTGACTTTTTAGCGAACAATTTTGTGGACGATTATAAATTTAAGAAACACATAAACTTGCAGTTTAAGGGCGCGGTTGACCTCAGTTTTCAACGTCTATTATTTTATTTTTAGATTTGTACCAGATATTTATTTTTCTTATTTTAGACATAAATTGTGATTAAATCTTCCTCTTAGAAAATGTGTGTAGCTCTAATTTTTTTGGCGTAATGAGTCGTAAACATCAAAATTTGCACTTTACGGTTTTATGTACGCCACTAAACTAACTGACATGCCAAACCGAAAAAATTCACAGTATATAACAATATTGTAGGCTACAATTTGACATATACAAAAACAAAAAAAAAAAATATTTTTCTATTTAATAAACAATGCTGGATTTTAAAATGAAAATTTACAATTTCAAAAATTATTTAAAAATACAAATAAATATATTTTTTTATTTTATATACGTCAAATCATAGCCTACAACATTGTTATAGACCGTGAATTTTTTCGGTTCGGTATGTCAGTTGGTTTTAGTGGCGTACATAAAACCGTAAAGTGAAATTCTGATGATTACGACTCATTACGCAAAAACTATGAGAGCTACACAAATTTCTTACGAGGAAGATTTCATCAAAATTTATGTCTAAAAATAGAAAAAAAATATTTGGTACAAATATAAAAATAAAAAAAAAAGACGTTGAAAACTGAGGTGAACCGCGCCCTTAAATATCAAAATTAGGCTTTCCAGGAGTGAATTTTTAGGTTGTTCCAAATATTTTAACAGAAGAACACGACGACGGAACACGGAAGTAACAGTTAAGAACATATTTAGTTCTGCATTCACTATGATTTCGTATATAATAATAGTAACAATAATAATAATAATAAAGGAAGGAAACGCGCGAAACACTATACGTCAAATATTCAAATCGTTACGCTATTATCAGAGACAGCCTTGGAGGTAGCTTACCACTCATTGGTTTCTCTGGAATGTAAATTTTGGGGAAGAAGTGGACATGTCTGGTGTGTCAAAATAAAATTATCGAAATACAATTTTTAATAAACATTATTTTACTTAAACTGAGGCCGCGGTGGTCGAGACATTAGGCCTTTCACATTCCACCCAGGCGGTCTGGGAAACATGTAGTGTTTTTTCTTTTACTTTCATATGAAAAAGTCTTCGAATAAACTGTTACAATGCACGCGTGTGTGTGTGTGAAGGGAGGGGGGTTGAGAGAGAGAGAGAGAGAGAGAGAGAGAGAGAGAGAGAGAGAGAGTGTGTGTGTGTGTGTGTTTGGTCAGCGACCGCTTAACAGCGAGGTCTTTAGCGATGGTGAGGGGTGGCATGAGGAGAGCATGGAAAAGTGCCGGAATGAAAGGGCGGGGGAAACGGGATAACCCCGAGAAAATCCGCCGACCAGCGGCATCGTCCGGCACTATTCCCACATGTGAAAATCCGGGAACCGACCCAGCCGGGAATTGAACCCGGATCGCCTTAGTGGGAGGCCCCTGTGGTGGGAGGGGGAGCGTTTCTCCACTAACTATCCGTAAGAGAACGGCCATACTATGACCCTGCAGGCGTGATTTCAGTCTGCAATCTACTCGCTGATCGACTGAATGGGGTGCATTCGAGTATTCACATCATGCGCACGTGCGGGCAACAGAAAATTAAGTGTAACTAACCTAACGTATAATAACAAATAGTTTTGACAAGTACAACTTATAAGAGGTATTCACAAAATAAAAACGTTTTCCAAAGGAAAGCATTTCTTTGGGGATGTTTAGCTTAAAGTAAAAAATCTAGCAACAATAAAGAAAGTAACATATCTCAGGTGCCGCCACACTCTCGCTTAAAAAAATTGAGAACCATTTTACTGTCACAGTAGTAATTTTAATACTTTTTTTCAACGAGAGTTTTAGTTTAAAAAACTAAAACTAACTTTACCACAACGACCATTATATAACTATTTTAACACACAATTTTTGTTACTACATTAAACACAAATTTTCTTTGGATGAGGCAAATCTACTGCGCAATGGTTTATAGCTAACCAAAATTTTTATTCGTAACAACAAAATATGTGTTGTGGAAAATAAAATGTTTTTATTAGAGCGCAGCATAAGCGACGTAATTACCTCCCTCCAAATATTAATATCCCTTAACAACGTTTCGTCCCCATGCGGAGATTTGTAAAAAGTTACAAGCAGTGCCGTAATGAAGAACTACGCCAGAAAGATGCCTACGAAGAAACAATGCAACAGAATGTTACCATTATATACATTTTCTTATTCCCATCTTACTTAGTCTTCGTGTACGGCAAATAAAGAGTGAGTAAAGTGAAGAGATTTAGGTTAGCTAAGTCTTCAACGCTGGCGAGGGGTGACATGAGGTGGGAATGGATCAGCAACGGACTGCAAGGGAGGAGGAAAAGGGAATACTGAGGGAAAATCCACCGAACAAGGCAGATAAAGAAGCTATGCAGGACCAATACATAAGACCAATACTTGCTTTTGTCTATGACAGAAACGCTGCCTGGCTTGTAGACGTTAAAATGCTATTTTACTTTCAATATTTCCAGTCTGACTAGTAGGCTACTTAGTTTTATTTAATTCGTTCAGTAAAATAAATTCGTGGTTTAAAGTGATTATATTTTCCATTTCTTTTAAAAAGCCAATCTGTCATATCTTTAGGTGCAATACACGGAAAATATTATTTTTTCCTAAGCCTAAATTTTTTTCACATTTACAGTAGCTAGAATGTTGTAGTGTCTGCAGACCTGCAGAGGTGTTGAAGATGGTGAGTCAAGTACTGAACCTACACCGACCAACTTGTGCACTTAAACCCACACACCAGAACACTACAGTTCTAGTTCTAGCAGCTATCACTATTACCTACTTTACACTACCCCAGTACTACACAACTGGCAATCAATTATTTAGTGTTTCTAGTCAGCAAATTGTGTCAAATACTAATATGTAAATACTAAACCTCAACATCATGCTGGTCAAATAAATGCGTCACGTTACTGGAAAGTGGAAGGACTAAATTATTTTTGCATTTTGCGGAATATATCATAACGGTTGAAAAGGGATTATCTGAACATTCTTTAAAAGAAAAGGTTCAACTTGAACCGGATCAAACTAAATACATCTATTTGAAATAGCCTACCAAGTTTGTAGCCTACTTTCCGAAGGAAACAGTAAGCTTATGACATCACCTTTCTTTGTGTGTGTCGCATTAAAACTTTTGAACCAATAGACTGCATTTTATCAAACTTTATACACATATAGTACTTACTAACCAGACTTGACTTTCATTAATTTTTTTAATACATTTTTATTTTAAAAATGGCGGCCATTTTAAGATTTTTTTTTCCTATCAAGCTAGATATCTAAGGAAGTGTATTAAAGAATTTCATCAACCTTGGTGCACATATATTACATACAAAGTTGAGTTGACCTTGTGTGTCTCGTTCATCTTGTGGCCATACTTTTAAAATGGCGGCCAATTTGATATTTTTAGCATATTATAACCTATCTTAGGAAGTATTTTTCAGAATTTTATCAAACTTGGTACGCAAATACTAGGGGAAGGTCGGGCAGTATCGGACACCTACGGGTTTATTTTAATAAAACTTTTACTTGTTGCATAAAATTAAATGTACATAGGTCTCTGTAATTGTACTTTAATAATTTACAAAACATAATAAAGCAAAGTAAGCTAAACAATAGGAAGTAATAGAATTTATGAAAATTACAAATATATGTATTTTGTACAGTTCCATAACTTGGAGGGTTATATCGGACATTCATTTCCCTTTCAGAATTTTACAAGATCACAACTGTAAATAATATTTAAGTATTTTTACAAACATCACATTTGTAAAATAAAGGATTCCCTTCAAGGTCTGCACAGTTTTCATGTGCCCATCCTTTACATATGTTACACTGTATCCAATCATCATTGAAATTTTCTCCGCAAATGATGCAGTCAGCAGACTCTTCCCTTGCTGCACACGAAAATTTTGGTAGAAGTTTTCTAGGTCGTGTTGTTTTTCTGAGCTGCTTCCCTACAGTTTTCTTAAACTTTTGTGATTTTTGATTCATGTTCAATCTTCTTTTTTTTTGCTTCCAACTCATTTTTGTATGGGCTTGATGTTAGAACCTCACTTCTGTCTCCCCGTCGTTTCCGTAAGTTCAGCTTGGAAACTGCACTACTCGGAAGTGGAGAAAGTTTTTCTACAATGCTCATAGCTGAAGTGCTAGATTCAGGGCTTTCAGATCTTGTCATTCCGGAGCCCGATGGTGTTAATTCTTCTGTTGCTATTGCTTGATCTGATGTTGAAGGCTGTAGTGATTTCTGTCTTGGATCACACGGTGAAGATTTCTCTTGAACAGTGGTTTCTACGCCAATCGAACATGCATGGAAATATAAGTCTTTGAATACGCTACGTTTGAGTGGGTAAATTCCAGTGCACATGAACGCCGACTGAGCGAGTTCCATTCTGCACACTTTGGATAACGCACAGTTTACTAGGCCAGCTATGTCCTTAAGAGCAATTTTCAACTTTGGGTATTTTCGCATCCACAGAGAACAGGCTTCATTAAATGCGTTCTTGAACGGTTTCATAACAACTCTGTCCAGCGGCTGCATTTTATGAGTCGTGTGAGGTGGTAAACTCAGGATGTGGACGTGGTGTGAGCGAGTAAGCAATATCACTTCTAAGTCCTTGTGGCTTGAATGGCCATCGACAATTAACAGTGCAGGGTTATTTTCACATGGCGCCACTCTTTCAACGAATAATTTGAGCCATTTTAGGAAACCATCTTTGGTAATCCATCCACTTGGTTGTCCATCAAACACACTTCCAG